>BJCO01793275.1:0-11409 GCA_018326465.1 Flaveria floridana | reverse complement strand
GAACCATAACAAACCGCCAAAGCTGTTAACGTTGGATGAATACCCACAGTGGAAACAGCGGTTTGAAATCTACCTGAATGGAGTTGACCCCAATCTGTGGACGTCTATTGAGACTGGTTATGTGGTACCAGTCAGTGCTAATGGGGTGAAGCTGACTTTAGGAGGAATGAGTGAATCCTTGAAGACGATGCATAATGCTAAAAAGAAAGCATATGCCTTGTTGACTCAGTCTATATCTAAGGATATTTTTCATCAGTTTTCTAAGAACAAGCAGTCTAAGAAATTGTGGGAAGCCTTGGAAAAGAGATATGAAGGCAATGCAACTCTGAAAGCACTAAAGGCAAAAGCTCTGAAATAGGAATTCGATAATTTCTCACCAATTGGAAAAGAGAGCTTGGATGACATCATTGACAGATTCTATCATCTGATGAGTGAGTTGCACACTCACTGCGTGACCGGATCCATGGAAGATAAAGTCTCTAGCTTTGCTAATGTTCTGCCAGACAAATGGGATCCATTTGTGTCTAATTTAAGGCAAAACGACATTCTTGCCACTTTAGACATAAATGATTTCATTCTAAAGTTAAGGGAGGAAGAGCTGCGTCATAAATACAAGTCAAAGAAGGGATCCTATGCTTAAAATCCAGCACTATACAACTCAGTTCCAACTCCTACAACTTCAGGCACACCGCTTCAAATGGTGTTTGTATCTAAATCTTCTTCACCTTCCCAAAGCAACTCATCAGGAACCAAAATGTCAGGATCAACTAGCACCCAATACATTATTCCTGAAGCAAATACTACCAAGTTAAAGACTGAAAATCTCGAAAATATCACCGTGCAAGTTGCTAAAGAACATATGGATCTTCTAGCTGTTGTTGTTCAATCTTATGATGGGTTAGTTGCTGGTAAGATTGGGAACTGTCATCTTGCTGACGAAGACTACGAGCAAGTTGATGAAACTGAGCTGGAACAGATGGATATTATGTGGGCATTAGCTAGTGCTATTAGAAGAGCAATGAAATTTATCAAGAAGACGGGGCAGAATTTGGTTGCAACTAAAGACACAACATTTGGAATTGACAAAACCAAGGTCACGTGCTTCAATTGTGGAGAGAAAGGGCATTTCAAACGTGAGTGCACAAAGACAAAGAAGACTAGTAATGGAAATCCTTCTCCCACATTCAACCGTCAAGACAAGGAGAAGGTTGGAGCATCATCAAGTAAAGATTCTAAGGCTTTGGTTGCATAAGGTGATGAAGGACAAGACTGATCCTTCCGATTCGTATCCAAGGGTGAATCCAATGTTGCATTTGTTGATACCTTGGACGATGGATCTGCAAGTGACGGAGACATCATAGCTGATCATGCAAATTCAGATATCGAAGAAGCTAGGGATGTCGTTGATCACTTGGTTGAAGAAGAGTTAAGTGCTGCAAATTCAGAATCTCAAGTCACTGAAGAATCTGACACTGCACTGATGGCTGATTCGTCTAGTTCTACACAGGTATATTCTAAATACGAATTATTTCATAAACATGCTTGTTCTGAATGTGATAAATTTAGGGAAAGCATTGATTTAAAGTTTTCTAGGTTATTAGAACATAATGATAATCTAGTAAATGATTTATAACTCTGCACTGAAGCAAACCGTGTGTTAAAACAAAATGAGTGCGGTTTCAAAGAAAAGATAGAACTGTTAGGGAAACAACTAAGGGAAACCGAGGTTGTTGCTTTAAATCAATCTAATGATATTAAGTTCTATTTAAACTCTTTAGAAGAAAATAAAAAGGAGAAATCAGTTTTGCAAGTAGAAGAATCGTTAAAACAAAAACAACACAGTTTGGCTAGTTCTTCACATATAGTTCAAAACTTAGTGAAAGAACGAAATGGCGGGGAAGGTCTGGGTTATAAAGTAGTACCGCCACCACAGGCTATCCTTTTGAACACTAAATGTAGACCAATCAATAATAATCCAGTAAAGGATCATGTGGTGTCTACTCCTCTGGTCAGTGATCCAGATTCTACGGGTAAACCCGTGAAGTCTGTCAATGAACAGAAGAATACTACTTTGGGATCAAAAGATAAGATGTCTTGAAGACTTGACTGATAAAATTAAGAAAGTTAACTTAGGGTCAGGTTCAAAAACGTATATTTCAGAACCTAAACAATCTAAGTCAACGAACCCTAAACCAGCAAGTCATCAAAATCTAAATAAAACGAAAGCAAAAGATGTTGCAAATGTCAAAACAATTAATTTTGTTAAAGAAGGAGAAACATCTAAAAGTGAAAAGAAACTACCCAGCCCCCGACCAAACTCAACCCCTCGTCAACGCTTTCCACACACTGTCGAAGGGAGATCCTGCTACAGTTATGGAAAACAAAGACACATCTCTCTAAATTGTCCTTACTATCAGGCACCTAAAAGGAAAATAGAACTTTTTGATGATGAAAAACCAAAATTTTCAAAAATCAGATCTAATACTGCTTCAAAACACCAAAATCAATACAGACAAGCTAGAAACGAAGCTGTGTCACCTAAAGTTAAATCTAAGATTATTAGCGAACCTAAAGTTCAAACCATAAGCCAGTCGCCTGTTTATCACAAACAGGAATTACAAAGAACTGGCTTATGGAAAGAAAAATCAAGTTTTGTGTCTGATAGTGAAGATAAGAAAGAGAAAGATTTGCCCTCATCCTCTGAAGGTCAGTGGGTTCAGTTCATGATGTGTGATACCTATGGGACACCCAAGCCAGTTAAGGCTTAGGTCCAAAATCTGAACTAATAATTTCCATTGTATGTGCAGGGGGTCCGCTACAGCACTATCAATAATACCTGGATTATTGGTAGTGGGGCGTCCAGGCATATGACCGGGAATTCATCCCTCCTTTTCAACGTCATGCAAATTAAAGGGGGACACGTCTCATTCGCTGAGAACAAAGGAGGTTACATCACCACGCAAGGCGAAGTGGGAAATGAGAAAGTGAAGTTTGACAAGGTCAACTATGTTTAGCAACTACAGAACAACTTACTTTCTGTCTCCTAAATCTGTGATAAGGGGTTCAAGGTTGTGTTTGACAACAAGAGGTGCTACATACTGAAGAAGAAGTATGTCATCCCGGAGGAACAAGTTCTAATGTCGGCTTCAAGATATAACGACCTCTATGTCTTGGACCTATCAAAAGCCTCCACAACTGAGTCTATAGCTCAGTGCTTCTTATCAAAAGCAACAGAAAGAAACTCAATCTCCTGGCATAGGAGAATGGGACATATCAATCCTAGGAAGATGAATCATCTAGTTTAGAATGATCTGGTAGATGGAGTGACAGTCAAGAATTTCCAGCTTCCAGATTTCTGTGTCGCTTTCAAGAAAGGAAAACAGACCAAGAAGTCTCACAAAGCAAAGAAAGTCCATTCTATTAACATTCCTCTCGAGCTTCTACACATGGATCCATTTGGCCTAGTGAGCACAAAAAGCATAGTCGGGGATTGGTACTGCTTCATGGTGACGAATGATTACTCAAGATTCTCTTGGGTGATGTTTCAGAAAGCTAAATCAAAGACATTTGAATCATTCAAACTTTTCGTTACCACATTGGAGTCTCTCTGCAAGCTGAAAGTCAGAAGGATTCGATCAGACAACGGGACAGAGTTCAAAAATCAGTTGATAAAGGCCTTCTGTCGTGAGAAGGGAATTGTTCATCAGTTCACCACTGCCTACTCCACAGATGAATGGTGTTGCTAAAAAGAAGAATCGGAGCTTAATAGAGACAACAAGGACTATGCTAGCTGACTCCAAACTGCCAGTTCAATTCTAGAACGAGGCAGTAGTTAATGCATGTTATACTCTAAATCGGGTCTTGGTAGTCAAACGTCATGGAAAAACTTGTTATGAGTTTCTCCAACAACATAAACCTAATTTAGAGTATCTGGAACCATTTGGTGCACCTTGCATGCGGCTAAAGAAGAATCCGACTGGCAAGTTCTGCGAGAAGGCAGAAGAAGATATCTTCCTTGGATACAGTATACCAGATAAATGGGTTTACAATAACTCAATTGGTCAGGTAGAAGTGTGGTGCAACATTGATGTACAAAGATACACCACCCCCCTTTGCAGGAAAAGGACCCTCCTTTTTCTTCGACTATGATGGATTTTTCAAATCCTTTAATCTACCTCCATCCCATTCTGATGATGACTTAGCTGCACGAATGATGTACGATGTTCTGAATGCTCCCATACTAGATTCGACACCATCTGTTCTATTAGATAATACTTCTAGTCCTTCAGGGGGAGAGCTTGAGGTAAGTGATTTTTCCTCAGATGATGAAGTAGTATAGAAACCATAAATGTGGAACGGGAAGAACAGGTTCCTACTACCGAAAGCACTCCAGCCTCTGATCATGATGCATATGAAACATCTGAACCACATACTCCAACGGTTCGGAATCTGGATACTGAATTCGTAGTACCTACCACTCCAGGAACTCGAGTTAATGTACATCATCCCCTGGACAACATCATAGGGGATATTATATCGGGAGTTCAAACACGAAATCAGCTATACTCAGCTGATTATGCTATAGTCATGGAAAAGGGATACTTACACGATGGTGCTTATCGATGCTTTGTTTCTCAAGTTAAGCCAAGGCACGTTAGCGAGGCTTTAAAAGATGAAGCATGGGTAAGTGCTATGCAAGAAGAACTCCTTCAGTTCAAGAATTAGGAGTCTGGACACTTATGGACAGACCATAAGGTGCAAAGGTGATTGGCAAAAATGGGTTGTTCGATGTAAGAAAGATGACAAGGGGTCATAATCAGGAACAAGGCTCGACTTGTCGTTCAAGGGTTTAGGCAAGTCTAAGGCATTAACTACAATGAAGTGTTTGCACCTGTGGCAAGGATGGAAGTTATTCGTATCTTCTTAGCCTATGCATCCTACATGCAGATTAAAGTCTATCAACTAGATGTGAAAAGTGCATTCCTTCATGGTGAAATCCAGGAAACCATGTTCGTCAATCAACCCGAAGGATTTGAGGATCCTTATCATTGGGATAGAGTTTATAAACTGGACAAGGCTTTGTATGGGCTTCATCAAGCCCCTCGAGCCTGGTACGAGAAACTCTCTACTCATCTGCTAAAACATGGTTTTCGCAGAGGGGTCACTGACTGCACGTTGTTTATCAAGGAAAAGGATGGTGATTTACTACTGGTGTAGATATACGTGGATGACATAATCTTCTGTTCCAAGAACGAAGCATTGTGTAAAGAATTTGAGTCTGTGATGAAAGCTGAGTTTGAAATGAGCGCATAGGAGAGATGAAGTTCTTTCTCGATTTACAGGTAGATCAGTCACCAAATGGTATCTTCCTGCATCAGACCAAATATGTAGGAGATATCCTTAGTCAGTTTGACGCGGAGAATGTAACGGTTGCTGGAACTCCACTTGGCATGAACCACGATGTGGCACCTGACAAAAATGGTGATCTGGTCGATGCCAACATGTATCGAGGAATGATCGGATCTCTCATGTACCTCACAGCTTCTCATCCTGATATTATGTATGCCACGTGTCTCTGTTCTAGATATCAAGCATAACCTAAAGCAAATCATCTAATTGGGGTAAAGAGGATTTTTCATTATCTGAAGGCTACTCCCACACTTGGGTTGTGGTATCCTCATGATGATGACTTTGAGCTTAGAGCATATAATGACTCGGATTATGGTGGTTGCAAGATGAACTACAAGTCAACATCAGCAGGATGTCAGTTCTTTGGAAGACGTTTAGTCACCTGGCAGTGTAAGAAGCAGATGTCGGTAGCTCTATCGACATGTGAAGCCGAATACGTTGCCGTTGTAAGTTGCTATTCTCAAATCATCTGGATTCAACAGCAAATGCGAGACTTCACTTTGCAATTTTCTAACACCCCTATTTATGTTGATAAATCTGCTGAAATTGCTGTCACTAAAAATCCGGTCCAACACCCTAAGACAAAACACATTGGTATTAAATATCACTTTATGGGTGACTATTTTGAAAAGCAATTAATCGATGTTGTTAAAATTAATACGGATTTTCAACGCGCCGACCTCTACACAAAAGCATTTGATAAACCTCGGTTTTTATATCTTTTAGAGGTCAATGGCGTCAAAAAGAAAAGTGATGTGATTCTAGAAGAATCTAGTACTTAGTCCGTCTTTATGTTTTAATTTTATTTTTTTTATTTTTCTTTATTTTATTTTCCTGTCCTTAAAAATCCAAAAACATAAAAAAAATTTGGTTTTAGAATTTTAGGGGGAGAATAAGTTTAGTTTTGGTAGTTAGTATTTAAATTACTTAAAAAAAACGAGGGCGGGCACAAAAGCTGAAGAGCAAGGACATCAAATTTGTGAGATTGATTCAAAACTATGGAATATGATAGTACACAGGGGACTAATTGTTTGGGACATCAAAAAGAACTAAAGAGTTCAAACTGTTACATTAAAACTAGAAGTCTGAGAAGGATAAGCCAATATAAGAAAAATGATAGTAAACTAGCCTGTTACCAAGGTTACATAGAGAAAGTAGGCCTAGAGGTTGCTAGTCCATTATATGATGTGTCGGTAGATTCAACACAATAGATGAGTAGACCTCATTGGTGAAACAAATTAAAACCAAATAGTTCAACTAGCCGTGGGCTTCCACCTTATCCCTGGTTAACACAATTAACGCATTTCCAATAAGGGGTGATGAGCAAATTAAATGCCACAAGTGTGTGCGGATGACCATAAAATGAGCAAAGCACATGAAAAAAAATTGTTAAACGTAATCAAGCTAATGACAAATATTGTTGGTGCGTAATGTGTAAAAGAAAAGTGCTCAAACAAGAAGATATGTTGTGTGCCTCTCTGCTGTGAGATGGCACTTACCTGAGGATAAGCATAACCTAAATATTCAAGAATCCATTGTTGTCTACGCCTCTCTACTGTGCGATGGCACTGACCTGAGACTTGGCATCTCTTTGAAAGCTCTTAGAATAGTTTCTTCTTGACTAAACCCGTAGACCACTCAAAAATCTCCTGAGGAATGTTGATTACCATATAAGAGTGGGATCCACAAATGCTTATTGAAATAACAAACCTAAATAATCACCAATGTGAGTCAAAAAATCTGTGTATTGATTTAAGTGGATAAATATACTGACAATCATCGTGGCAGCGATCCTCGACAGTCAAAATCATTATGTGCTTCTTACAGCTCTAGTGTGATTTCCTGTAAGGGTTTTGGACTCTCAGACAAATAAGAATAAGTTAAACAAACATATGCTAAAGGGTCCCAAATGATTATGGTTATGCCTGTATGATTCCATAGTCCTTCCAGATAAGGTGTAAGCGCTTGATGTTGTTCTGTTCAGGGGGAGAAATCTATTAAGGAAAATTAAAATGTTTTCAACCCACCTCAAACAAAACCACAAAAATATATCCTGTTTTATTTCAGTCCAAGTTGTTTTCTGTTTTATCTATCAATTAAGTGTCAATGTCGGACTATGTAACTAGATGAACTCTATGAATAATAAATTAAAAGGGTCACGTCTGAGGTGACCAAAGTGGTGTGAATTTAAAAGGATCATGACTGAGATGATCAAGTTTTGAAAATTTAAAAGGGTCACGTCTGAGGTGACCAAACTGTTTCAATTAAAAGGATCACGTCTGAGGTGATTAATCGGTTTTAATATAAAAGGATCCCGTCTGAGGTGATCAAAGGATTTATGTTAAAAGATCATGTCTGAGATGATCATCGGGCATAATGTTTATTTATCAAAAGTTAAATTTGAGTGTGTGGAAATGGATGAAGTCAAACTCATAAGTATGGACCAATCGCACGATTAGACCATAAGTATGGACCATTCGCATGATTGGACCATGAGTATGAGAAAATCATACGATTGGACCATGAGTATGAGCAAATTACATGATGGACCATGAGTATGGGGGAAGCCATGCGATTGGATCATAAGAATGAACCAATCGTACGACTGAATGAAGGAGTCTGAGTCAGTTGCACGACTGAACCCTAGTCGCACGATTGAGTCATGCGCATGGGTCCAGTCGCATGACTGAGGCATGCACATGGGTCAAGTCGCATGACTGAATCCCAAAACAGTATAAATACAGAGTCATTCGGTCGTAAACCCTCCTTGACTTCAAATTCTCAAAAAACGCCTTAAGCCCAGACACTCTGCCCAAATTTCTTGTTTTCCCGATTACTCTTCGATTCAGTTACTAACGTATATCTTGTTCATCTACAGGTAACCTGCGAATGAAATCGGATCAAATGATAGTTAAATCGAACCAAAAATGATCGAAATTCATAAAACAAATAACCGGTACCAAAACCAAAAATAAACCACTAAAATGGAAAAGGAATATTGATTTAAAGGACATTAAGTGTTATTTCGGGTCCCTGCGAACCATATGAACCTAAACACGAAGTCTAATTTATAGTTTTTGATGAAGATTCAAATTTAATGGTTTGAACAGTGCAAGATACGAATGGATAGGCTGATGAACTTCAGTCGTATGATTCAGCCAGACGTATGACTCATTCGTACGATTGAGCCAGACGTATGATTCAATCGCACGATTGAATCAATCGGTGACTCAGTCGCACGACTGACTCGACTGCATTGGTATAGCATACAACTAAGTTCAGTCGCAGGCTCAATCGTGCAACTGAACTCAGTCGTATGGTTCAAATCAATTGTTTATCTCTTATGAATGGAACTGATGTGTTTGTTTCTTGTTTTGCAGCAAAATGGCTGAGAGATGGACGATGAGAACCAAGCACAACATCTGTGCTCATCTGGATACCATGTCCTGAAATGCTTCTGAGTTCACTGGGATTATAGCTTTCCTACACAGATCGAGGATCTTCAAGACTATTTCCACTCCATGCACACCTTATAGGTCGATCCAGCAGGCATTCTGGGAGAATGCTATTTGTCGACCGGTCTACTGAGCCATTCTGCATCCGGAGTTCTATCTTCGGTCAAAATATACAGATCGGAGAAGACGACCAATGGTGAGTCTTGAACTTGGGTGAGGATGGAACCCACCCCACCAAGCTGCATCCCCTAACGGTACGGGGATGCTTTCTCAGGATCAAGTACGCCGGCGACTTTAATGCCGGCGTGCTTAACAAGAGCAAAATGTGCCCCTAGTTTAAGTACTTGGCACATGTGATCCTGAAATGCATAGCCTCCAGGTGAGGAGGATTTGAAGATCTGTTAGATCAAATCCAGAACGCATACGTTGCGCTGGTGGTGAACCACCCATTCATTTTTCCACGCATGTTCTTCTCCTACCTGACAGAGAACATTGAGGACAAAGGCAAGGAAGACTTCTGCATGTACCCAAGATTCTTGCAGATGATTATCGATGAGAAGCTTCCTATGCTGCCTAAAGAGGAGGATGATGCAGTGACCCTATAGGTGATGGATGATACCACCCTAGGAAGGATAAAGGTATACCGGGGGAAGCAGGTGAAGCCCCCGGTGAGGAGACTCTTCGGCCATCTGGACAATGAGGGATACGTGGCGCCAGCTCGTAAGAAGTGGTGTCATGACAACAGTGATTCCAACATCGAGCCGATTGTGGCTCCTGCTGACAACGACGACGACGACAATGACCATGATGACGGTCAAGGTGGTGGAGATGCAGACCCCAGTCAATCACGGGCCACTGATACATCTACCATATCTCCACCACCTCCCTACAGTAGTACTTCTACTCCTGATGGATCGAAGCAGGCTGCCATCCAGCGGGACTTCTTGATTGACGAGGAGGAGGATGAGTCTGATGAGAAGCCCCTCATGAGGATGGTCGGTAGCCGAGTAGTGGCTACCGAAAGGGGCAAGGAGGCGGTTGGAGGATGCCAAGCTGGGGCTGAAGGTGCTGAGACTTCAGATCCCACTTACACACCTCCCCAGCCAACTAGCCCAGGAGGACCCCAACTTGCTAGGGGGTCGACGCTGAAACGAATGGCCCAGCCCCACGGCAAGAAGGGCAAGAGACGGAGGATTGTACTGATTACCACCTCCACCACCACAGCTTCCACAGCCACCACTACCACCACTCCTACCACCACTCACACCACCACTACCACCACTCCTACTACCACCACATATACCTCCACAGCCACCACTACTACCACCACCACAGCTACCACAGCCACCACTACCACCACTCCTACCACCACCACTACCACTAATCCTACCACCACTCACACCACCACTACCACCACTCCTTCTAGCACCACATATACCTACACAACCACCACTACTGCCACCACCACAACCACCACTATTCCCACCACCACACATACCATACCCATATCTATTCCACCATCATTCACCTTCATTCCCATTCATCATACACCACATCCACCACCACATCCACCACCACATCTACCATACCCCAAATCATCCCTTCCACATCATCGATCCCTCCAAAGTGATCTCCTCTGCCTATTGTTGGGCTAGGGGAGCAGCTGGCTAGCCTCAACCGTCTGGTTCTCAAACTTCTCACTACTGATGACAGACGAGCTAACTAGATGAACCAGTTGATGGCAGTCAACACTGCACAGGGCAAGAAGATAGCCTTGCTGACCAAGAGAGATACAGCTTAGAGTCAACAGATCGCCCATCTGACTGAGAGAGATGCTACTGATGAGAGAGCCTTGGCCAGAGCTCATCACGCTCTCATAGCACAGAATGAGCTGCTGATGGCCTCGGTGAAGAGGATAGAAGAGGTTGAGAAGAAGAATAAAAAGCTTCTTCTCAGACTTAAAGGGACGAAAGGTGAGCCCTTAAAGATTAAGGGTGACGTTGATGATGGTGATGATGATGATGACGATTCGTCCGATGATGAATCAGATGATGATGATGATGATGATAAGGGTGAGGCTGAAGGCTGTGCAAAGGACAAAGAAGGAGGAGATGATGATGAGCCTGAGCATGAAGGTGATGCATCTGCATCAGCCTCAAATCCATCGGCTCGGGAGAGGCGCACCAAGAGAAATCAAGATCAGCGACCCTCTTCATCAGCTCCCCAAGCTGAAGAGTCGAGCGACCAAGGCAAAAGTAATGATTAAATGTCTTAATGTTTAAAAACTTTTGTACTTGAATTATTCATTACACTAATGTAATTACTATTTATTAATGTTAAATTATCTTGATTACTAATATGTGTGTGATTGTGTCTTAAATGTTTAATCAAACAGATGAAGCTGAACAAACAGACGACTACGATGTCGCACCCCTTTAGCAAATCAAGACTCAGCTAACCATGATTCTTGATTTTCAAGGGATCGTGCGATGATCTGTGAGCTACACCCCCGAAGAGGGAGAGATCATTCATGATCTCACAGACG
>BJCO01793274.1:0-11654 GCA_018326465.1 Flaveria floridana | reverse complement strand
ATAGTAGACTAAGGGGGAATATTGTTGGGTCTGAAGGATAGTCTAATATTATCAACACAGTCAAAGTCAACAAAGTCAACATCAAAGGTCAAAGTCAACGTAACAGTCAACACGACGCGTTCGGGACGAAGATTAGAGACAAGACGTTGAAGATATATTTGTCTAGGATGTTTATTGTTAATAAATATATTTTGTGTGAACAAAATATATTTTATCTTGTTTTTAGACATTTTGGGTTTTAATTGTAATTTCTAATTGCCATAGTTTAGGGTCCTAAGTGTAATTAGTAAATTGTCATTTACTATAAATAGTAAAGTATGACAATTAGGGTTGAGGAGGCTTGAATGAGCTAGTGATTAGGGTTTCCACTTTCAGATTATTTTTGTAATCACATTTTGAATCAAACAAGGGGTTTTTTTGAGTTGTTCTTGATGTTCATCTTTGTTCATCATATTTTATGTGTTTGATCCAAATCTTCATTGTTGTTTGATTGATTCAAGAGCTCCTGGATTAACATTTTTATATCAGAAACACAATGAACAAGCTCGAAATGAATCAAAAGACAACACAAAAATCAAACTATCAAGAGCACTATGGCTTTGATACCATATTGTTGGTCCAACATGATCGATTCAACAGTGCAAATGATCACAAACACACACATATCCCACTGAAATTCATTGAACTATGAGAGATTCTTGCTAAACAATCAATAACAAGGATGAATAGAGGATATAAAGCTACAATAATGAACAAATAAGCTCCTAGCACCTCTAGCCGTCACACACACACTTTAGGGTTTGAACAAAATGGCAAAAGCTCTCATTAGAATGAGAAAGCATTACAATATATAAGCAGACTATAGGTTCGCTGATAGATTTGCTGGACAGCGAATCTATCAGACCAAAATACCTAGCTTCGCTGGGCACCCAACTAGGTTCGCCCGGCGACTACCTGCACAGATCTATACAATGAGTTTCGGGCGAACCTGTAGGTTCGCCCGTAGGTTCGCTAGAACATAAACAAAACAAAATACAAATAAAAGACAAAAACACCGACAAGCCGGTGAGTCCAACCTACACTAGTCATCAGAAATTTTACTAAGTCATCCAATGCGGATGAAGAAGTCCACAGCGGATGAAGTCACCCAATGCGGATGAAGAAATCCATAGCGGATGAAGTAATCCACAACGGATGAAAAACTACTCCCACAGTGGATGAACAACTTAACCACAACGGATGAACAACTTCACCACGGCGGATGACCAAACAAAATCCACAGCGGATGAGTAATTCTCCACAGTGGATTACTTATTCCCACAGTGGATGACTTATAGACTTGGGATTAATTTTTATGTAATTTCATTTACAAAAGGGTAGATTAGTAATTGTATATAGCTTTTGTGTATAGGCTATAAATAGCACTCTACCCTAATCCTTTATAAGCTTTTTAAACAAACTATCAATCAAACATGCATTTTATTCTCGTGCAATTTAACACACAATCACACACACACACACACACTGAAATCATAGACATTAATCATGGGTTTCCGCACCATGGTTAGTGTTTGTTGATTTGTGAGAGATTTGAAAAGATCTATGGAGAAATCAACCTTTTCCCATTGAATATTGTTCTTTCAAAGTTCATGTTCAATATGTTTGACTAGTTGGTTGAGAACCCTCTTATTGCACTTCCTCAAGATGCTCTCATGCTGAGGTCTGGATGTGGATGCCTTTGACTTCTTAGTTACTCTCTTTATGGCCATCCTTTTCTTGTTCTTTGAAGTGTTTAACTAAGAGGGCTTGTCTTGAGTACCAAGTTGTTCTGTTATACCTCTCTCAGTTAGGTCCTTTTCCCTCATAGGTTTAAAAGGAGAGGGAGTAAAACCCTTCTGTGGAATAAAAGATGAGGTTGGCTGAGATGCAGCAAAAGGTCGAGGTTATGTTGTCTGTGTTAGTTCAACATTAACCTCAACCTCAGGAGGAGCTTGGCTTGGTGGAGAATGCAAGTCCACAAGCTCTCCTTTTAATCTCCTACTTGATCACTCTAATGTGCTCATCCATAGTGGATAGAGACATTGGACCAAATTCAACTTCTTCCCTCATCTTTCTCTTAGACGCCTTTTGTTCATTGATGAACTGTTGTTCCAGCTGCTTAAGATATTCAAATTCAACATATTCATATGAGAGGGGAAGAAGTACAGATGCCTGATTAAGACCTGCGGCACTTAGGTAGTTGATCATGTTTTGTCTATCAGCCTCCTTCTGTACCTGAGGTTGTTAAGTTGTCAAAGCTTCTCTCTCAGGGCTTTCATGAACTGGGAAGAGAGTAGGAGCATGTTTGTAAAACCTCTTTTTCCTTCTTTCTTCTTTAACTATGATGAGCAATTCTGCATCTCTGCCTCCTTCTTCTCCTTTGTTAGCTTTAAGTCTGCCAGTTCATTTACTTCTTCTAAGGGAAGAGAGATGAGTTCATCAATGTTGTAGTTCCTGGTTCCTAAATAGTTCAATATGGTAGCCCTCAACTTATCATCTTGAGTGTTTGGCCTGGGGGCTGTCCTGATTGTAGCTTCCATGAATCCTAAAGAACAAGGTATACTCTCTCCCCTTAGCTTCCTCTTCCTATCTCTTTCCTCCTCCTCAATCTCCTTAGAGGTAATTTTTTTCTTCCCTTTGTAACTAACAGGCCTTGGTGACTCAGGGTGGAAAGAGCTTTGGCTTTCATTGCTTGGTTCAAAGGTCAAGCTCTAGACAGAGAGAGGTTGTGAAGCAGCTTCACCGGTTGTTGGCACACTGAGGGTAGAGAATGTTGAAGTAGTTGTTTCTGTGACAATGCTCATAGGTTCTATCACTGGGCCTTCAGTCAAGGTTTCCCCTTTGAATCTAATCTTGGGTTCCACCTCAACATCCAGTTGACCAATGACATTGCATGTCTGCATTTGCCTTCTTCTATTCCTTAACTCTTCAACAATCCTATCTTGAATTCTCTCAACAAATATGTCAGCCTTCTTATGTTAAGTTTGGTTAACAAGTGGCATATTGACTAAAGAGAGATTGTCATAGTAGTTCAAGGTCTTAAAGCTAAAGACCTCTTGCTGCCTTTGAAATATATGCAATATCTGAGCTTTTCTATTTGTATTTTACCTCTAACCTAGTATTTCATTTACATCTCCATAAGGTATGAATGACATTACCCTTGGTATATCCTCCCCAAGCAGACTTTGTATAAGAGAGTCCACACCAATGTGAACTTGAGGAGGTTGCTGAGTATGGAGAATTTCAAGTGAGGGTGGTGAATCCTAAGTATTCATAATCTGAGAAGAACTCCCAGGTTCTATGATTATAATAGCTTCTTCCCCATTTTTGGTAGCATCACCCACTTGCATAGGTGAGCTGGAGGTTAAGTCTATCACATCCTTAGGTTCTTGTGTTCCTGGTTGAGTCCTCCTAAAAGGTCTCCTAGCTAGTTGTTCCATGAGATCAGAGATCTCAAGTTGCTGATCATTGACCCTTCTGTGTAAGGTCGTCACTTGAGATTCAAAGTGACTAACCCTGGAGACTAAATAGGTGCATGTTATTGTCAGTTTTTGCACCTTTAGTCTGAGATTCCTCTCATCTTAAGTAGAAGAATCACTGGGGGATGAGAGAATTTGACCTAAGTCTTCTTCCTCATCACTAGCTTGTTGTTCTTGGCTACTGGATTTCTCCTGCTCACTAACAGCTTCAGTTGAAGTGTCAAGGGGTTGGGTTGCCATGGTTGAGGTCTTAATGATGTAATCACTTGCATAAGTGAGAGCCTCTTCCATATGGATCTCCTGAATAGCTTCAGGAAGATCTACCTTAGTAGGGGGTGGATGATGTGGGATAGATATGGGTGACACAGGAGTACTCTTCTTTCTTTGAGCAGGGAAAGAGAAGAGAGACTCATGATACTCACTAAGTAACCTATCCTCATCATCATAGAAGTCTAGGCTGCGAGTTGGCTTGTTTAGATCTAAAGGCTGGGGATGGTAACTTTCTACTAAAGGTTGTTCACTAGAGTGTTTAGACTCTATGTGAAGGCTTAAGGTTTCTTGGGTGATGAGCTCATCATCCTAAGCATGAGGAACCTCATGACTGATAATTTATGAGATGGGAGTGGTTTGCTCCTCAGGAGTAGTAGGAGCTCCAGTTTCTAGTTCCTCCTCTATGGGTGGTGATATGGGGGCCTGCACAGATTGAATACCATATGTAGGGGTTTGTTTGGATTTTCATTAGTAGGTGAGGGTTAATTATGGATGTGTAGGTGGTCTTAAAGTAGAAGGTGTGGGTTCAACACTAGCTGGTGCTGCTAGGTTGTCAACTTGAGCAATGAGGTCTAACATATTTTAGGACCAGGGTTGTTTCTACCCCTAAGAAGCCAATAATTGGCTTTCTCATAGTCTTGAAGATGTTGGGCTTCATCTGTCCTAATTTTAGAATATTACCTGTCCCCTACAACTATGAGCCTAGTTCATAGTTGAGAATGTGCTGGACATATCTAGGGAACCTATAATATTCTCAGGAGTCTAAGTTTACAAGTAAAATAGTATACATAAATTATGAATACCTAAACTTGACCTCTTGAACCATCCCATGGACTATGAAAGAGAGGTCTTCTGGAATTTGGTCCCATCCTCCATGTTTGTTAGACAAGCTGTTGATAATGACATGGAAGGGTACTTCCATTGAGAGGAAACCTTCCCTTTCTTGAAGGTTCTGACTGAGAAGTCAACTTCATAGCCCATCTACTCAAAGGAGTGGTTTACTACAGATTTTGGGAAGGATAATTAACCTTCTGCATCATCTAGCTGTAGATGAGACTTTATAGAATCTGGAGTGATAAAGATTGTCCTCCCCTACACTATGGCAGACAGTGTCTTCTCCCCGTCCATTGTGACCTCTTGGCAGGTCTTCCAAAATTCCAAAAGTTGATCCTCATAGAGTGGAGGATCAATGGTGAGGGACGTGAAGTAGTTAGATAGAGAAAGAAAGTGGCAAACCTTTGAGAAACTTGGATCTTTCTTAGAGTTCAACATAGCAACTTGACTGTGTTGCCTGTGATGATGCATGGAAAAATCTGGTTGGTTTTTGCTTTTATGGTTGGCTATTTGTGGTTGCTTTGTGATGAAGGAAGGTAAGAACAAAGGCGGTGAGTGGGAATTTAGGTTTAGAGAATTTGTAAATGAAGAGGATAGTGAAAGATGGGGGACTGTTGGTATATTTATATGAAATGGACTTGAGACAAAGTTAATGCAAAAGAATAAACTTTGAAGTCCAAATGTCGGTCCCACCTCTGAGCAAAGTGCCTAAAAAGGTAGTTTTCTTAGAAGTCAATACTCTTCCGAAGGTAATTTATATTTGGAAGTTTTGCAAAAAACTTCCGAAGCCAAATTTTGACTTCGAAAGATATCCCTTAGCTTTGTAAAAATTTGTTTCGGAAGAAAAATTACCTGAAGTATTTTCTCTTCCAAATAATATTTGGTTTCGGAAGATATTAAGGCTTGGAAGTTTAATTTTTAAGGAGAATAAATCTTCTGAGACATAATTGCTTTTGGAAGAAATTTCTTCTTCAAATGCATATATGTACTTAGAAGCATATTTTGGCTTTGGAAGTAATATCAACATTTCTTCCAAAGATAAATTTCTTATAAGTATTTATCTAATTTGAAGACTTAAAATTCTTCCAAAGGCAATGTTAATGTGTTGGATCTATTAAAGGCTAGTGCAACCAAAACAACATTTAGAAGGCAAAGCTACAACTTTCGAAGCTTACATAGTGATCTTCCGAAAAGCTTCCGAAGACTCAACTCAGTCTTCCGAGACTTAGAAGATGTTCTTCCAAAGTAGACACTTAGAAGATTGAAGATAAAGTCTTTCGAAGACAAAGCCTTGGAAGAAGCTGAAGTCTTCTGAAGTATAAATGGTTCGGAAGAACTAATTCTTCTGAAGCCATTTACACTTCAAAAGAATCACAGTATGAACCAGTGGACAAAGCATGGTCCGACTGACACTTGCTACCTACTTTAATTCTATGCAAGATGCTTTCCACATTCATTTGGTTGACCTTACTTTTGTCCACTGTTCACCATTCTTTAGCTAGTACAGCTGCCACCTTTAGTTGGTGACCAAAAGGTAAGTCATGGACCTGTCATGACTACCTTATCTTAGATAATACTTTATCTAAGATACCCTACCTCTAGCAATGTAGTATTTGTTTAGAAGTAACTCCCATCATGTTTTCTACGTATAACAAGCTGTAGATAATAGTATATATAGTCGCTCATTGTAACTTAGTATCCATGCTTCTGCATGAGTCTTGTAATACTTAGTTGAGAGATAATATATAACAAGTATCTTGAAAACCATTTCTTGTGTTCTATACTTTTTATATTATTATCAACTGAGTTCTTGATTCTACATTCATCAAATGAATGATATGTAACAATTTGTAAGAAACACCAAGTGTTGAGAGAACAATATCGATCCTGCAATTGGTATCAAAGCATGTAGGCTCTTGATTGTGAGATCTAACCATCCCAAATCACCCTTGTTTCTTCAAACTTACTCACTCAAACAAAATGGCCCTTAACTAGAAGTCTGTTGAACCAGAAATGGGAACCATGACCAAAGCTCCCATTATCACCCCTGATAACTTCAGGCGCTGGTGTCAACGCATTGAAGGATTCATCAAGTATCAAGACTCCCGTATGTGGAAGTCCGTTAGTCATGGACCATACATACCAAAAGTGGCTAAAAAAATTGTTTGGGACATCAAATCTGTGAGATTGATTCAAAACTTTGGAATATGATAGTACACAGAGAACTAATTGTTTGAGACATCAAAAGGACTAAAAGGTTCAAACTATTACACTAAAACTACAAGTCTAAGAAGGATAAGCCAAATATAGGAAAAATGATAGTAAACTAGCCTGTTACCGAGGTTACATAGAGAAAGTAGGCCTAGAGGTTGCTAGTCCATTATATGGTGTGTCGGTAGATTCAACACAATAGACAAGTAGACCTCACTGGTCAAACAAATTAAAACTAAATAGTTCAACTAGCTGTGGGCTTCCACCTTATCCCTGGTTAACACAATCAACACATTTCCAATAAGGAGTGACGAGCAAAATAAACACCACAAATGTGTGTGATGACCATAATATGAGCAAGGCACATAAAAAAATATATTAAACGCAATCAAGCTAATGACTAATGTTGTTGGTGCGTAATGTGTAAAAGAAAAGTGCTCAAACAAGAAGATAGGTTGTGTACCTCTCTGTTGTGCGATGGCAGTGACCTGAGGATAAGCATAACCTAAATATTCTAGAATTAATTGTTGTTTGCGCCTCTCTGCTGTGCGATGGCACTGACTTGAGGCTTGGCATCTCTTTGAAAGCTCTTAGAATAGTTTCTTCTTGTCCAAACCCATAGACCGCTCAAATATCTCCCGAGAAATGTTGATTACCATATAAGCATGGGATCCATAAATGCTTGTTGAAATAACAAATCTAACTAATCACCAATGTGAGTCAAAAATCTGTGTATGGATTTAAGTGGACAAATATACTGATAATCATCGTGGCAGTAATCCTCGACAGTCAAAATCACTAAGTGCTTCTTACAGTTCTAGTATGATTTCCTGTAAGGGCTTTGGACTCTTAGAAAAATAAGAATAAGTTAAACAAACATATGCTAAAAGTTCCCAAATGATTATGTTTATGTCTGTATGATTCCATAAGAGTCTTTCTAAATAAGATGTACATGTTTGATGATGTTCTGTTCAGGGGAAGAAATCGTTTAAAGAAAATTAAAATGTATTCAACCCGCCTCAAACAAAACCACAAAAATATGTTCTGTTTTATTTCAATTTAAGTTGTTTCTGTTTTATCTATCAATTAGGTGTCAATGTCGGACTATGTAACTAGATGAACTTTGTGTATCAGAAATTAAAAGGGTCACGTCTGAGGTGACCAAACTGGTGTGAATTTAAAAGGATCATGTCTGAGATGATTAATTTTTGAAAATTAAAATGGTCACGTCTGAGGTGACCAAACCATTTCAATTAAAAGGATCACGTCTGAGGTGATCAAGATGTTCTAATATAAAAGGATCACATCTGAGGTGATCAAAGTATTTCTGTTAAAAGATCATGTCTGAGATGATCATCAGGCATAACGTTTATTTATCAAAAGTTAAATCTGATTATGTGGAAATGGATAAAGTCAAACTCATAAGTATGAGCCAATCGCACGATTAAACCATAAGTATGGACCAATCGCACCATTGGACCATAAGTAAGGACCAATCGCATGATTGGACCATAAGTATGAGCAAATCACACGAATGGAACATGAGTATGAGCTAATCACACGAATGGACCATGAGTATGGGGCAAACCATGCGATTGGATCATAAGAATGAACCAATCGTACGACTGAATGAAGGAGTATGAGTTAGTCGTACGACTGAACCCCAGTCGCACGATTGAGTCGTGCGCATGGGTCCAGTCACACGATTAAGGCATGCGCATGGGTCCAGTCACACGAATGAAATCCAAAACAGTATACATAAAGACTTATTCGGTCGTAAACCCTACTTGACTTCAAATTCTCAAAAACCGCCTTAAGCACCGACACTCTGCCAAAATTTCCTATTTTCGTGATTACTCTCCGATTCAGTGACTAACATATATCTTGTTCCTCTACAGGTAACTTGCGAATGAAATCGGATCAAATGACAGTTAACTCGAACCTAATAATGATCAAAATTGATAAAACAAATAATCGGGACTAATAACCTAAAATAGGCCACTTAAATGAACAATAGAGTTGATTTTAAGGACATTAAGTGCTATTTCGAGTCCCTGGGAACCTAATGAATCTAAACACGAAGTCCAATTTATCGTTTTGACGAAGATTCAAATTTAAAGGTTCAAACAGTGCAAGATACGAATGAACAGGCTGATGAACTTCAGTCGCACGATTGAGCCAGACATATGACTCAGTCGCACGATTGAATCAATCAGTGACTCAGTTGCACGACTGACTCAACTGCATGGCTTTGCATACGACTAAACACAGTCGCAGACTCAATCGTACAACTGAACTCAGTTGCATGGTTCAATCGTACGATTGAACCAGTCTGTCTAAATCTGTTCCAAGTTAGTTGTTTATCTCTTATGAACGGAACTAATGTGTTTGTTTCTTGTATTGCAGCAAAATGGCTGAGAGAAGGACGATGAGCACCAAGCACAACATATGTGCTCATCTAGATACAACGTCCCGGAAACTCTTCTGAGTTCACCGGGATTATAGCTTTTCTACGTAGATCGAGGATCTTCAAGGCTATTTCCACTCCATGCACACCTTATAGGTCGATCCAGCAGGCATTCTGGGAGAATGCCATTGTTGACCAGTCTACTGAGCCATTCTCCATCTGGAGTTCTATCTTCGGTCAAGATATACAGATCGGAGAAGATGACCTACGACGAGTCTTTGACTTGGGTGAGGATGGAAGCCACACAACCAAGCTGCATCCCCTAACGGTATGGGGATGCTTTCTCAGGATCAAGTACACCAGGGACATCAATGCCAGCATCCTAAACAAGAGCAACATGTGCCCATAATTCAAGTATCTGGCACAAGTGATCCTGAAATGCATAGCCTCAAGGAGAGGAGGATTTGACGAGCTATCAGATCAAATCTAGAATGCATACGTTGAGCTGGTGCTGAACCACCTGTTTAGTTTTTCATTCATGTTCTTCTCCTACCTGATGGAGAACATTGAGGCCAAAGGCAAGAAAGGCTTCTGCATGTATCCAAGATTCTTGTAGATGATTATCGACAAGAAGCTTCCTATGATGCCTTAAGAGGAGAACGATGCAGTGTCCCTAGAGGTGATGGATGATACCACCCTAGGAAGGATGAAGGTATACCAGGGGAGGTAGGTGAAGCCCCCGGTGAGGAGACTCTTCGACCATCTGGCCAATGAGCGATACGTGGCGCCAGCTCGTAAGAAGTGGCGTCATGACGATAGTGATTCCGACGTAGAGCCGATTGTGGCTCCTGCTGACGACGACGATGCTGACCATGATGATCATCAAGGTGGTGGAGATGCAGGCCCCAGTCAATCACAGGCCACGAACACGTCTACCATATCTCCACCACCTCCACACAGTAGTACCTCTGCTCCCGGTGGATCGAAGCAGGCTGCCATCCACCGGGACTTCTTGGTTGATGAAGAAGAGGATGAGTCGGATGAGGAGCCTTTAACGAGGATGGTCGGAAGCCATGTAGTGGCTACCGAAAGGGGCAAGGAGGCGGTTGGGGGACGTCAGGCTTGGGCCGAAGGTGCTGAGACTACTGATCCTACTTACACACCTCCCCAGCCAACTAGCCCAGGGGGATCCCAACTTGTCAACGGGTCGAGGCTGAAGAGAATGGCCCAGCCCCACGGCAAGAAGGGCAAGAGACGGAGGATAGTGCTGATTACCACCTCCACTACCACATCTACTACAGCTACCACTACCACCACTCCTACCACCACTACCACCACTCCCACCACCCCCACCACCACTGCTACCACTCCTACTACCACCATACCTACCTCCACAGCCATAACTACTGCCACCACCACAGCCACCACCACAGCCACCACTATTCCTACTACCATACATACCACACCCACATCTATTCTACCACTATTCACCTTCATTCCCACTCCATCATACACCACATCCACACCACATCTACCATACCCCAAACCAGCCCTTCCACATCATCGCTCCCTCCATAGGGATCTCCTCTGCCCACTGTTGGGCTAGAGGAGCAGCTGGCTAGCCTCAACCATTTGGTGCTCAAACTGCTCGCTACAGATGACATACGAGCTAACCAGATGAACAGGTTGATGACAGTTAACGCTGCACAGGGAAAGCAAATAGCCCTGCTAACTGAGAAAGATGCAACTCAGAGTCAACAGATTGCCCATTTGACTGAGAGAGATGCTACTCACGAGAGAGCCTTGGCCAGAGCTCATCGTGCCCTCGCTGCACCGAATGAGCTGCTGATGGCCTCGGTGAAGAGGATTGAGGAGGTCGAGAAGAAGTACAAGAAGCTTCTTCTCAGACTTAAAGGGATGAAGGGTGATCCCATAAAGATCAAGGGTGATGGTGATGACGGCGATGATGATGATGGCGGCGATGATGATGATGACGATTCATCCGATGATGAATCGGATGATGATGATGATGAAGTGGGTGAGGCTGAAGGCAGTGGGAAAGACAAAGATGGGGGAGATGATGATGAGCCTGAGCATGAAGGTGATTGATGTGCTCCAAATTATACATATAAACACTATCAAAAGCACATCATTTATTCCTTGATTCCTCCCGAAATATGGTGATTACGTACTTAAAATCATTTAATTGTATTTTCAGGTGTTGTGAAGGGCAAGATGGACAAAAGGAGCATAATGGACAAGAAATTGAAGAAATCCAAGCTTAAAGCTCCAAGCAGGGGGCCATGCCTCATTAAGCACGCCCCCGTGCTAATTTGGCACACCCCCGTGATTGGACATCTAACAGGACAAAAGTACTGTCCCCCAAAAGTGATCACGGGGCCGTGCCCCATATG
>BJCO01793273.1:0-11885 GCA_018326465.1 Flaveria floridana | reverse complement strand
ATATATATATATATATATATATATATATATATATATACACACACACACACACTTAGAGTGTGAAAATCAATACCAAATATGTTAATTTAGTGACTAAAAATAGTCTTTGATTCTATGATTTATCCTAGTGTGTTTTTCACAGTAAAAAATAGTCATTAATGTTCTATTTATGAGTTCACAATATGTTTTTAGGTACAGTCCGTAATTTATTTACTTTTTAGAAATAAGAGCACTTTTTAATACAATATCATTTCATTCTTAACAAATTCATTAATAATATTTATGATTGAAGTTTAGTATTAAATAAGATGTTAAAATATCAGTATAAGGTGTTAAAGTATTAGGGATTGATTATCAGTCTCTAATATAATCATAAAAAATTTTGTTCCTAATATCATTAGTAATTGATATACTAGTATTGAATAATTTAGTCCCTAATGGTCTTCTTATCTAGCAATGACATCATCAGATGACGTGCCATAGATTTTTCCTTATATGTCTTGTAATTTACCAACTTGATCAAAGTCATTTTCTACCTTCTTTATAAATATTGCCCCAAACTCAAAATTATCTTCTAATGAGGTGATTGAGTCTCTGATCAGAATGGCATTAACTTGTGCCTTGAACTTTATTTTCTATATAGGTGGTTGTCATATAATAAACGTCATCAAATGACTCAAATGTTTGAAATTTATTTTAAAATAAATTAGGTGTGGGGTGTGTTTTTCCTTTTACTTGTTTATGATGTTTGTTGTTATCCTCTATTTATATGCTTCAATATGATTAGGATATCATACAACCTGTCTGCTTTCTTATTGTCGTAAGGTGTCTTTGCTAATCAATTGCACGAATAATGACTCGTACGGTCCATATGATGGCATAGGGTGAAACGATCTTCTGGATTTTTAAGAAATTACAACTTTAGCTCTTCATCTTATATATCTACCAAATTTTTAGCTAAATATTCATTGAAGCGCAAAATAGACTTGCAAATTCAGTTATGACATGAACTGGCATAATTAACGTTTGATTTACAACAAAAGATGTATAAATACGGATTACTTACTATATAAAAATGTATATTTGAAGATATCAAATATCCTTACACTTCAACTTTGATTACCATCTAGCAAACTCACTTTTCATTCAAACAACTCCCCTCGAAACTATCATGTCGATCTACTTATCCTAGTTAATTAGGTATTGAAAGGCGTAAACAACTTTCAAAATATCTCGCTTTTATTATAAAACTACACAAGTTTTATGTACATAACACAATATTCACTTATTAAACAAATTTATATGATTTTATTTATCTATACACTCACACTTCTGATAATTATTCACTGCACCTGCCATTTCAAATTTTTAAAAACATAAAAGATTTTTATATATGATTATAAAAGTATGACAAATCCAAAATTTATCACTTCCTTAATTTTTATTCATAAATATATAAATGGAATGACGGAACGTATTATCTTCTTTTTTCTTATACTTACAAGTCACTTAATTTGTGGGGCTTTTGTTTTCTAATTGAAAGAATTGTCCCATCGTTTGCGCATGAATAATGCAGCATCAACATAAAATATTGTCACGTTAATCACAACCCATTGCGCCTCTTCGTCTCAAATTAATTTAAATACTTTCTTTTATTTTAGGTTATTAGAAAATGCATGGTCTTCTTTACTTTATTTACTTATTAAAACTATAAAAATAGAATTAAATATACATGTTTTATAAAAAGTATTCTAGCTCGTCATTAATTTAGGCTACATGATTTTATGAATTGTAATTTTCTCTTATATATCATCAATCCTTACACTTGCGAGAATTTTTACACTTGCAAGAATTTGTAATACTAGTACACCACTTTTGTGAAAAATCACTAGACGACAAGACTTCCATAAGCATAAAACAATATATACTTGAGTCAAAAAAGTTAGTAGCACCATTACTTTTACTTCTATTATTCTTGTTGTACAAGAAATACTCTAACTATGATTGTTATTCAAATAACAGATTGATCTGGGGTTGATTTCAATAAAAGTGAAGTTTACCCAAAACCGTATATGGAGAATGAGAGTACGACACGTGTAGGTTGTTCATTTTATTGGTGATTCTATTTTCGTTTATTTACATTTACATATTTCTAATTTAATAAAGTGAACTTTACTCATTCATTTTTTTTATCTCTAATATTTAATATCATATTAATTACTAATAATATTATTTAGTTTTTTAAATTAAAATAATTTTTTAATAAATTAAGATCTTTTTATTAATGTTATTACTAAATAAATAATATTTATATTTCTACTCACTATTTTTTTTTCGTTTCTCTCTCATATTTAATAATCAAATTAACTACTGATAATATTATTTAATTTTTTTAAATTAAAATAGTTTTTTAATAAATTAAGCAAGAGATCTTTTTACTAATGTTATTTCTAAATAAATATTTTTTATAAAATTAGAAAGCTTTTTATAACATTAAAATTTTTCAAAAATATAAATATTTTATAATTGGTGTTTTTAAAAAGTAAAATTTTTATGAACAAAAAATAATTAAAATTGAGAGTTATAAAGAGAAAGTTTTTAAGTATGCCATTTTTAAAACGTGTTTTTTAAATAACGTTTTTTTAAAATAACATTTTTATTTTATTTGTTATAGAAAGATTTCAATAATATATTAGTTTAGAATATTGATTTTTTAATTAATATATTTTCATTCTATTCAATATTTATTTTATTCAACCCGTATAATACACGGGTTTATTAAATGTGACACCTTGTATTTTCAGATCACTTTCTGATCAACACGATCATGGTTTTCCGATCATACATTCATGCATTTAATGTTGTTCACTTAAATGCGTCATTTATTGTACAAACATTCACAATTCTTTCATGTAACAGTAAATCGGAGAATTGTCGGATCGTACGCGTGTCTGTCCTCGAACGTTGGTGACTTGTCAAAATAGTTTTCAAACAATCATAATTGGTATGAAATCATGTGTTATATGATTATATTATTAAATGTGTAGCTTGATTGTGAAATTTTAGAATTTTCTTGCATTTACGCGTTTTTGCGCATTTTTAGCTTTTAACGTCTAATTATTATAAATATGCATTTGTACTAGAAAAATGAATATTATTTCATGTTATTAATGTTTGTTTGATATTATATGAGCATTTGAAGATTTTGGTGTACAAAAAGTTCAATCGCGTAGCGTTAAAACGATTTTTACAAAATACGGGGGCCTTTCTTGTAAAAATAAAGTATAAAACCCAACCCAACCCTAATCCCCTCATTCCAGCCGCCCCTTCCCTTTTCCCCTCCTTTTTTCGAAAATATCACATCCCGGCGGAAGCGTGAACGATACGGGTGGAATGTGATTAGCTTTTATCAGAGTCAATCATTTATAGAAACATAAACACAATTATGATATATATAAACATAACATAGACATGCTTTTATTAATAATAAACGAATTACATCTTTTACATAAGTTATAAAATTAGATGTAATTGGTTAACAACTAGATTACAGCATGTCTAAAACCTATGAAAATGAGCGTCAACATACACGCTCCCGTCAACTATATTGACGGTTAGCGTGACGCAGACCCTTCCCACAACTTCACCCCATACATTGTGAACTTCAAAGCTGAAATCAAATGAATTACTCATTTCCTGAAAAAGTACACTTAAAACTTGTCAACATAAATATTGGTGAGAACATAGGTTTAATCCAGACAAATATTTTGTTGATTTATCAATTACAACCAAACCTGCTCACAACATAATCATACTGTCACGAAATAATTAACAAAATCAGATAATATTATATCATAACCCCCATTCGGTTAGGTGTAGGAAAATAGCAGTAACCCTCATCCGGTTAGTGCAAATATTCTCCTAAGTAGCGCTACTAATATTATCGGACGATTCCTCATTCGAACTAATAGTTGTATCGCAAATGACAGTAAGCAACAAAAATATTTTCAAAAATAATAAATCAACCCAAACAATATACTTTTTCCCCCAAAATTTTATTGAATACCAAACGGTTGAAAATGGGGCTATGAACTCACTGTGTCTTCCCACTTGAACCTAACAAAATAGTTCACAGTGTCAGACAATATTTTCTTTAGAATTTTTAGAACCTCAGATGTAAGTATCTTTTGAAGTTCTACAAAAAATGTCATCACCAAATTTTCCACAAATTATTTATACATAATTTGCTTAAAATTAGTTCAAATTCCACATAAATCATCAAAAATACCTACTGTTATCCAAAAATCATAAACAAAATTCATAGAATTTTATAAAAAAATTCAGTAACATCTCATAATTTTTATAGCATCTAAATCTTAACAGATTATTTTCTGTAAATTTCATAATATTCCCATAATTGATTAAAAATAGCTTCTGTCCTTGATAAATTCCCAAAAGTTTACAGACGGTTTCTTATATAAAACCAAGTATCATATAATTATGTCAAAGTCCAAATCATAACAGATCATTTTCTGTAATTTTTACAATAATTGCTAATTTTAGAAACAATACTTACACTGCTCCAAAAATTATGAAAATTATACATTCTGTATTTTTTTGTTTAATATTGTGTCTATGATTTTATTAGAATTATTATTTACTTTAATATTTATTATGATTTATTTACTGCAGAACATAAAAATCCATATCTTAATTATAATAAGGAATAAAATTCTAACATAATTCTAGAGGCTTTTATACCTCAAAAGGACCATTTTGTGAATTTATCAGAATTTTCCCGAATTTATTTCTATTTTTGCTATTTTCTTCTATTTTCCATTATTTAAAATAATTTATATAAATTATTTATTTATCAAAATTTTGTCAAGGTTTTCAGAATACTAATTCAGTATATAAATGAGAATTTTTCAATATTTATTCCCACAATTGCATTTGTTTCATATTTTTCTAGATTTTCTTGAATATTTACAAAATTTAATTTTGTAAACTCAAAATATATCTTTTTATCATAAGTTTCTGAGTTTTTGTAACTCATCACTTATGATTAATGAATTAAAGATACTTCCAAGGTTGGTTTTGGTGTTTGAATACCAAAACTAATTTATTTATGTGTTTTGTAACACACGTGTAACATCTAAGTTTAAAAGTGTTTTACAACCTTTGGGATGTCGATTCTGAGGATGTTCCTGCTGCCTAGACCCGAGAGGAAGTCTTGGAGGTGGTGGATGATAATGGCAGGTGATGGTGGTGCGTGGTTTGTTGCTTGTTGTTGTTGTTTGTTGGTTGGTGATGATGGTGTGCGATGGTGGTGTATTTGTTGTTTGTTCTTGTGTAGGGACCAAGAGAGAGTGAGGGACAGCAGGTGGTATTCGAGTGTGGTGGTGCTGGAGCTTGTTGTGGTTGGGTGATGGTTGTGGTTTGTGTTAGAAGGTGGTGCTTCAAGGAATTCCCGAGAGAGATAGAACAAGGGAGTTTGGTTTTGGTTTGTGCTTGTGTTTTGCGGATGGGAGGGGTTAAATGAAGCTGAAACCGAGGGACACCTATGGGTGTCATCATAGCCTCTAGTGCTAGGTCACATGAGTAAGGAATATTAGAGTGGCTAGGTTTCAAGTGGAGGTGAGTTTTGGGTGCTAAGGTGGCCGAGGGTTCTCCTTGAGAGTGCCACATATATTTTGCAATCATGAACCCATCTTGACTTAGGAGAGTTTAGTAGATTCCTTACTACATGACTCGAGTGCATGGTGGCGGTTTAGGGAGTGTGAAAGCAAGAAAAACCGAGGGTGGTAGCTTTAGTAGTTTCGGGTGGTGGTTTTGTGGTTTTGGGTGGGTTTAACCGAGGGTATAGGGGGATGGTGGTTTGGGTTTTTAGTTTTAGGTTTTAGTTTTTAGTTTTAGGATTTAGTTTAGTTAAACTTTAATGTGTACATATATATACATATATATACTCGTAAATGTATATATATATATACAAGTGATCTTTATACATACAAACCAGACATATATGCTTGCATTCCAAAAATTTTCCATGCACATATCCTTATGTAAACATGCACACGTAAAAACTTATATATATATACACATTTGTGTGATTTTTGGGTGTATAAACATACATGCATACTTAATTTATTAATATATAGGCATGCATGCAACATGCATACGTATATCCATAAATATATATACACTTTACGAGTCCCAATTATATATTTCTATAAGGTGTATATATATATACACACACCATACATAAAAATATATGTACACAACTTGCATGTTTCATTTATATAATTGTATATATATATATATATGTAAATAATTTGATTATATACATATTAACAATTAATTTATATGCATGCATGCAAACATGCATATGTATTTTCATAATATATACATACTAAAAATAATATTATTGCGACTCGTAACGTAATATAATAAAAATAATTCTAGGGTTGTCACAGAAAATATACTCACAATAACACACACACACACACGTTTTGCTTTGATTCTTGCATCTAGAGTTGGAATTTGGACGTTTCTTGCATCAAAACACTTGTAGCACGTGATTCCTTGCATCAACAAGTAAGTTTTATGTTTGATTCATGTTCTTTGATTATCATAATGAACATGAACCCTAGAAATCCAAACTCGAGTCAAAACTTAAAATTGATTGAAATTGCTGATTGATTACATGTTAGTATCAATATAATGATGTTTGTATGGATTGGTCTTGTGAAATTGTGTTGTTTTGATCAAAACCCAAGACTTACTTATAATGAAAACTTTAATTTGGGTCTTTTGTAGAAATTGTATGAATTAGATAAAATTGGATTGAATTGATGGTTCTATGATGTTAGTTGATGCTATTAGATGAAAATTCATGTTTTGAACTTGTGATTTTGGCTCGGTTTTTTAGTACTTTCCATTATAGGAAACTTTTTTGGTAAGTAGGTTTATAAATGATGATTTATGCATGTTTGATGATATGTGATGATTGCTATATGATGTTTAGGGCATAAGAATGGATTGAGAATAATCGAATGGTGAAAAACACATCGTATAAGCATGCTTGCTATTTATGGAAACTTTTGTGTCTTGATGTGATGAATGATGAGTATGATATATGTGGAACATGTTATGGTGATGTGATTGATGTTTGAATGATCATAGGAGTATGTTAGGAGACTTTGGGTGAATTTGTGAAACTTGTGTTCTTATGTTTTAAATTAGAAAACTTTGAGCATGATGAAGAATCTAGGTTATGTTAACATGTTATGGATGATTGTTGGATGTGTTACATGTATAATTGAGATGGTTGTTGTGGTATTATTCATAATCTTTAATCGGGTTGCACATGTGTAACAATGTCATACTTTGCAAAAATATAAACTTTCCAAAAATAGATTTCCGACATAAAACTTCATATGAATCATTATTTGAGATATTTGAGCATGACTAAACATGTTTTGTTTATTTGAGTCACCAACGGGTCGTCGGGTCAGTCCGGTCAACTTGATAAACAGAAGTCAACTTTTGTCAAAAAGTTAAACGTGTCAAACATTTCTCGAACACGCTAACAGTTACGTAGTTTGGATACTACAGGGTTCATCTTGACCATTATGTACACACACTCATGGACCTACATGTGTTAGGTAATGACTAGCTCCCAGGTTTTACACTTCATGTATTCATACGCATATAACGTGAGTCTTCACGGTCCCACTTTTACTTTTTTGGGGGAGAAGCATGCAAACTATTTTTATCTGGGTTTAGTATTATTGGTATATCGTTTGTAATTGTAGTGCAAACATTATCACACAAGTCCTTACACGCTCCAACCGTTAATAACGGGATAGCGAGGTAATTATGGGTAGTACTACTGGGTTTTACAAACCCCACCCACGTTAGCCATGCTAAATCGACTGGAGGTCGAATGGGTGTTTAATTGACCTAGACACTTGCCATTGTTCTGTGATAAGACATGGCGGAAGGCAAAACAACTCACAAACAGTCAGCTTCGGTTCGAAACGCTAAGTAACTCAATATATAGGCTAGCTACCTATGGTATACCTTTGTTTACTTTTACCAGGCAAACGCTCAAACATATTTAATGATTTAACCTGTAAACTCACCAAACTTGTGTTGACACACTTTAGGATGTCTTCTTAGATCACTGTACGCTTAAGGCTAGCGATGCATATCTGAGGCTCATGCATCATCTTTATCATTTGAAAACAAGTTCATTTACATTTACTACTTTTCATTAGACGCTTTGTTTTGTGCATTTATTACTTATAGTTTTTCAAACGTTTATGCTTCCGCATTGATTACATTGAAAACTTCGATATAATCTAATTAAAGGTCAAACGCTTATTATAAAACACATATAGTGTCGTTTGATATGACTATGTCTGAGATCCTGCTTTGTTACGCACCTCGCGGTAGAACCTCGCCGGTGTATTTTAAGGGTGTGACATTAAAGCTAGTATATTATTAATACAACATAATTATCATTAAAGTTGTGCTGGTTAATTTACCAATTATAAAAGTATTGTTGATGGTTAATTTACGAATTATAAAAGTATTGTTTTACACTTTTACCATATAAATGTGCTGTTTAACCACTGTAGCAAAATTGTGTTTGTTTATTATAATGGTAAAAGCATAGTCATAATATAATAAAACACTAATATAAAACTTAAACCAACACAATTTTAACTTTAATGTTAAAATAACACAGTTATATGGTGAACAATATAACTTCACATATTAAATTATAATTTTTTAAAAATTATGCTGTTTTTTCTATTAGAAAAGTAATAATAATTCTCGATTTAATATTGTTATTTCATAATTAAATGTCTTATAAAATATTTTTTGTGTTAAGAAATTAAAGAAACTTGTAAGTAATTAATCGACAATTAAGAGCATTTCTAAAAATTTCTCCCAAACTCTTTTTTTTAACTCCACTGAATTCTTAATCATTAATTTTCTTTATCAATAGTCCACAATCATTTATATTATTTTTAGAGAAAACCTATTTTTATTCCGTCCAACCCTTATTTGTATGTATATACATCATGGCATTTGTTACTAAGAGAAGAATTAGAAAATGTTTTTATTACTAGTTTGAACTGAAGAGGATAATTGAGATGGACGTAACAAAATAAAGGAGGTTAGCATCTTTTGAGTAAATGAACGCTTAATTAATCGATAGGGAACGAAGAGTAATATAAAATTCTATAAAGAATATTATTACTTGTGGTAGCATCACATGCCAAATGAATGAGGCATTACTAGATGTGGTATCCAAATTTCTATCCTGATTTGGTGGTTAAAGGATAAAAAAAATGACACGTTTGTAAATTTGTAAATAACATTTTGTTGTCTTCAGGATGTGCAGTTGTTGGAAAGTAACTCGAAATAATGGAGGGCTGAGTAATATTGATACGTAACAAAATTTGACATATACACACTTAAATGCGTTAGACATGTGCTCACTATATGCATGTATAATCAGATAAATGCACCATGTAAAAAGGTTAGATGTATCATTTGTTGCATAGTGCATTTTACCTTTTCAAAAAGGTGTTCTTTTATCTTTTTTGAAAAATACAACTACGCATGTCAAAGAAAATAAAATTGGTTTTTTATATTATTAAAAGAGTTTGATTCAAATACAAAGTCAATATTATGTAAAAAGTGTGAGAAGCAATTGGGTGAGTGACATGTGACATATTTTTAAAAATAGAAGGAGGGGTATTTTAGAAATCCTATTTTATTGAGATGAAGGTGGGGATAATATATCGACTTTTTCTGTACGACATTAACAGTAACTTCTCTATTGATTGATTCAAACGGTTGAAGATTCTCAGCTTACATCAATTCAATCGGTGAAGATTTAAACGATCGACTTCAGTTGTTGAAGATTGTTGATTTTTGTTTTTTCCGAAGGACTTCATTGATTTATGTTGTTTCTGTTGAAGATCGTTGATTTCCGTTGAAGATCGTTGATTTCTGTTCGCCGATGTCGACGATTGAAGATCCGTTTGGTACGTATATCTATGAGGACGATTATATACTGTAAATTCAAATAGTATGTTATCGTTTCCCACCGTCATTGTGTCTTTTGAATCATCATTGTGTCTATACTGTTAGACTACTGTGAATTTTTTTTCGATTGACATCATCATTGTGTCTTAGGTATATCATTGTGTATTTTTGTTCGTCATTGTGTCTTTTGTATCGTCATTGTACCTGAATAAAACAGTAATTGTGTCTATACTGTTAGATTACTGTGAAGATTATCAATATTTTATTGAACATATATTATAAATATTAGATGAGTCTATATATGTTGTGTCTTTTTGTGTTGTTGTGTTTCTTATATGATATTAATTAGACTGATTGTGTCTTTTATATTGCTTTGTATGATATTAACTTATCCCATTATGTCTTTTATGCTGTTGTGTCTTTTTATGACATACTTTTTTTATTCATATAGATGCTGAAACTTACAAAGATGTTGGCAAACAACGTGTATCCCAGGTTCTGGAAGAGTATCTTACATACCTTTTACAAATAGTTCAATTAAACCTGTTGTAGGAATGAAGTTTGTTTTTATTGAGCATGCGTTTGCATTTTCCCAAATGTATGCTCTTTCTAGTAGATTTGAAGCTAGGAAGCATACATAATATATACAAGCTGGTAAAATACTTTTGAAGTATTTCGTTTGTTTGAAGCAAGGGTTTAAAAAGGGAAAAATATTTGATTCTTCAAATGATAAGGATGATAAATGTAAGTGGAAGCGTAGTAAACCATCTAAGAGAGTTGGGTGTGAAGCAATTCTTAAGCTATGTTTAGTTAATAGTAAGTATTGTGTTTATTCTTTCAAAGAAGAGCACAACAACTTGTTTGTTGATGTGCATCTTTTGCCTGCTGCTAGAAAGGTTGATCACGTAAAGGAAGGTGCAATTCAAGATTTGTCTGGTATAAATACTGGTCCCTTTCGAGCTTTTCATATATTGAGAACTTTGTGTGGTGGTTATGCGGAAGTAGGTGCGACGAAAAATAATTTCAAGAATTATAAGAGGGATTTAAATAAATATATTGGTGAATATGATGCTGATATGCTTGTTCAAATTCTTATGAAGAAAAAGGATCACTTGACCAATTTTACTTGTGAATACATTGTTAAAGAAGATGGAACATTAGGTGGTTTATTTTGAGCTGATGATGTTATGAAGAAGAATTACTTGATTTTTGATGATGTTGTTGGATTTGATGCTACTTATAGATCTAACAAGTATGATTCTAATTTTTCATTGTGTTTTATTTTCATTGTGTTTTTTTCCATTGTGTTATTATTTACACTATGTCTAATTATAGTTATTGTGTTATATATGATATATGTTTATAATTTATTATTTATAGGTATGACATGGTTTTTGTACCTTTCACTAGTATGATAACCAGAACAGAAATGTTACTCTCGGTGCTGCCAGTTAGGATCGTGTACTGGATGATGTACTAACTCATATACGTGTATACCGAATCAAATAGTGTGGAATCCTATTTGATTGGCGATCCAATCAGTGAGAACGCACGTAGAAACAATTGTAGATTGAATCTAAACGTTAAGAACGATTGGTAATCGATCTAGTGCGATCTATGAACTTGGAACAGGTTCTTAGAGGTCTCTGGACGGCTAGGGTACGTATGTATGCAAGTGTTGCATTTTCCATGATTTAAGTGGTATTTATAGGTTAGTGTTTCTCATTCGGGCGACTAAACCACAAGTATAGTTCAGTCGTGCGATTGAGCCATGTGGTTGATCCATTCGCACGACTGAGTGTTCAGTCGTGCGACTGAGC
>BJCO01793269.1:0-14276 GCA_018326465.1 Flaveria floridana | reverse complement strand
GAAGCAGAAAGATGACCCAAGGAGTCTAGCAGCTATTGCTGGATTCTTGGATGAACATGAACAAGCTGAAGCCTTATTGAAGAAGAAGGCAGAAGTGATTGACTTAGAAGAAGGAGAAATTCCAGGTGGATACATGGTTGATGAGCCAGTGATTAGTAAAATCCCTGTGAATGAAGAACCTTATGTGTCAGAGTCAGTTGAAGAGGACAACTCTGATAAGTTGATGAAGAAGGCCTTATTTTTGATTGATCATGGGTATGACCCTGATGAAGTATTTGGGATGACATATGAAGGAATGCTAGCAGAAGAAGAAAAGTTAACCAAGCTGCTAGATCCAACCTTTGAAACTGAGTATGAAAAAGCTCAATCTCCCAAAGCCTCCGAGGTCAAGGCAACAAAAACAAAAACTGCTACTCCTCTTCAACCTATGTACCCTGATCCCTATAGTATGACAGATAAGGAGATGAAAGATTATCTGTCTGCTCAAGGATTCACTAAAAGAAAATTGGGGAACATGAAAACTAATTCCCTAAGGGCTGCTGTCCTTAGGATGATTCTTGAAAAGAAAGACAGGTTGAAGAAGATGGAGGAGGAGATCACAAGAACCGAACCAAGAACTAGAGTTTCAGCTCAAAAAATGAGCCTCACTCAGAGAGATCATGATTCCCTGGCACCCATTCTACACAGATACCCTGAGTGGTTTGTTGAGCCTTCACAACTAGAACTACATGAAGGACTCACAACTGCTGAAATGATAAAGGGTGTGTCTACTCCAAAAGGCAAGACAGATCAGAAGATTATTGCCTGGAAGTAGGACAGTGATTGGAATATGTTCATGGTGAAGAGAATATTTGGATTAGTCCAATTCTTCACAGAGTACTCTGCTCTTGTGAATTCTCTAATGATCCATGATCTCAAGGAACTAGCCAATTTAAGATTGATAAATCATGGGGCTATGTTTAGGGGATATGAGTTTGAGGACATATTAAGGATGTTCAAGAGAATTGACAAATTCAAATCATTAAAGACTATCTGTATGAGGAAGGATAGATCACTTGTCAATCCCCTTGATAAAAAGAAAAGAAACCAGCTGAAGGTATTCCCTGAGCTTAGGGTAAAGCCCACTGAATCTTTAAAGAGGAAGATGGTTGCTGGTACTCACACTTCTGTGCCAATCTCAAATGTTTATTATGATGAGAAAACTTATGAGTTGGTGATTGAAAGGAGGAAGAAGAAGACTCCTTTGCAGTTTGGAAACATTGTGAAATTGGAGGTAGATGCTGATGGATCTTTACTAATTCACAGAGATAGGCTGTCAACTCTGTCATTCTGGGAGCCTGTCTCGTTAAAGAAGCTACCCATTGAAGCCATCCATACTATGTGCCAAATGAAGATCCGTGTACTAAGCAGAGAGAAGCTGGATGATGCAAGACAGTTCTCTAACATGATCAAGGCCATACTGGATCCTTCTTACACAGACCCAGCTCCAGTGTCATCTCCTCCTACTGCACAAGACCCAGCAGAATCTTTACAACCTGATCCACTCTCAAACCCTTAAAGTACTTAGGCTGTATAATCCTTATGGGGAGTATTGTTAGACCCTGAAAGGATCATACTGCCAATTCAAGAGGTGGATGGTTGTTCTGCTGGTTTCTCCCCAAGTCGAAGAAGAAATGCACATAAAGAAGATCCTGCATAAGAAGAAAATTACAAGTGTAGGCTATCCGCATTTGTTAATGCGGATGATGAAGAACAAATGCTGACAAGTATTTGTTCATCCGCTTTAACAAATGCGGACAGCCGATGAAATGCAGATAAGGCATTTGTTCATCCGCATAAACTAATGCGGATGACCAGCAACAAATGCGGCCAAGTGTTTGCTCATCCGTATTAACTAATGCTGATGACCAAACAATAATGCGGCTAATAGAAAACCAATGCTGATAAAGAATTACTCATCCGCATTAGTCAATGCGGATGACAAAGAACAAATGCTGATGAAGACAGACTAAGGGTAATTTAGTCATTTTGTACAAGCTGTAAGTCAGCCTATAAATAGAATAGAAACCTCGTACGTGAGGGTGACTTTTGTGTGACTGTTTACACAACTTTTGAGAATAGACAATTAGAATATACTTTGTTTCTCTCCCATGTTAGCTGTCTTATTACTGTAGCTTGCTAAACCCTAGCATTTACTCTATAACAGTTGATCTAATTAATACAAAAATGCATTTATAAGTACATCAAGTGTTTTATGTTCATTGAATGCTTGATTCCGCCTTTCAATCATTGACTCAATCATCATATTCGATCCTTGTTGATTCACATCAATAGAGAATATCATTCTCAAACCAAGTCACAACTTACTATGACTCTTGATTTGCAAGGGATTGTGAGACAGTCTGTGGGTTACACTCCAGAAAAAGGAGAGATTATCCATGATCTATCTGATGAACAGCTCACTGAGATGTTCAGACTCAACCCAGACGAGATAGTCAAAGATGCTCCGGAAGTCGATGCACTGAGTGATGAGGAGTTACAAGGAGTGGATGAAATAAAGATAGAGGATGTCACGTCAGATCATTATCCTCAGTACACTGACCCTGATGGGAATGTTATCCCTAACTTAGGTGAGACTTTTGGCAATGATACATTTGACAAACTAGATAAGAAAGCGTCTGAGAAAGAAGAGGCTGAAGGTAAAGCTCAAGTTGCAGATGCTGATGTAGATCTAAAGAAAGCTGAATCGGTTGCATGTTTGGCAGAAATGAAAGCTCAACGTGAACCTCCAAAGCTCAATGCCTACACCAAATTGTACAAAGTTAAGAGACATCAGAAGGTGTCGGGCAAGATTATAAGTTGGGCTTACTTTGAGGGTTTAGATGTGTATGCAGTGAAAAGGGAGAAAGGGATTAAGTACTTCAGATATTCACATGATCTGAAGACTCTTGCTGATTTGAGTTAAATGGATTACCCTGCCTAGATCTTTTATATGCCAACCCGAGGAAGATGTCAGGATGGTTTGAGATGGCGTTAAAGAAGGAACACCACACTAGATGGGTCAACTTCAAACCTCAACAACCAAGGACGTTTCTTCATAAAACAGAAGTTGACTCGATCTCGGGAAGAAGGAAGGTGGTGTTGAAGTGGAGACCTCAATAGACCATGTCTAAGATTCATTTGAGGAGATGCCACAGGATTTCACACCTCACTTCAAGTGGTGGTATTATGATTGGAGGACGGGGGAAGCAGTCATAGTTTTGAACAGAGAAGGAAAGATAGAGACTATCAGGGTATTCGACCCAATGTGGCTTACTAACTTGTCAGCAAACGATGTTTATATGTTATACAAGTGGCCACTGTTCTATGACACGCAAGACATTGTACAAGCTCTCCAGTTCCAACATGTCATACGACTCGATTTTGCTTTTGAGATACATGTTGTAGTCACTAAAGAGGAGAAGTATAAGAAATTTCAAGAACATGTGAAGAATGTTAGACAATAGGGTAAACTAGGTCCAAGGGGGAGTTTGTTGATATATGATGTTCCTAGTTTATGTACTTCAATGTAAATGTCTTTCATTTCTTACACATATGTAATTCAAGTGCTTAATGAAATGTGATATGTGTTTGGATGTTTATCTGTGTTTGATTATATCATATTCTTATAGTATTTAGTATTACACATATGAATGAACATTATATATAGGTTTGAGGTTGTTATGCATAGTTCTGAGTCAATAATGATTCAAAATGTGTTCGACTTAGTTTTGTGGCTATCCATGCTAATGGACCATACTTATGGACCAGACTCACGAATGGACCATACTTATGGACCAGTCACACAATTTAACTAGGTGGCTGGATTAGTCATATGATTGAGACATAAGATTGACTTAGTCGCAAGACTAAACATTCAGTCGTGCGTATGAGTCAAACGCATGAGTCATTCATGGAAAAACGGAACACTTCGAATATTATCATACCCTAGCCATCCAGATAGTTCTAGTTCTTCCATCCAACTTCATAGTTCATTCCTGATTGATTCCAACTCGTTCCTAACGTTTGTTTAATCGTTAGATCGATCAGGTTGTCGTTCTCACTGATTGGATCGCCAATCAAATAGAATTACGCGCTATTTGATCTGGTTTCACGTAGAATCAGTTAGTACTCCGTACGAAACGTTCCTAACGTAGAGCAACATGCATGACGGTAAAAAATAAAAAGGAAAAAAAGGAAAAGGGAAACAAGTTAGTACCAGGAGTTCATAGTATTTTATATTGCACCTGTTTTAGAAATTATGACAATACTAGCATAGTTGCTATGAGTAACTTTTTTTATATACATGAACAAAAGTAATCAATCTTCATTAAAGCATAATTCGGCTTAATAGATTGACACGACTATGAATTGCTAGTATATATTAGGGCTAGATATGTTTCAGTATAATAGGCACCCTAGGATTCATAGGGTTTTTTGCATCGTGTCTAACTGTCTATATCTATACTTATACATTGTAGTACTTTAAGATCAACAACACAGTTTACTAGTTCACCTTCATATAACATCATATCATAAAAGAAGTTTCTCAACAATTTACTAGTTCACCTTCATATAACATCATATCACAAAAGAAGTTTCTCATAAGGTCATAACTTTAGTTTGTGCCAATGCCTATCAAGTCCAGCGATATACCACTAAGCCACACACCCTCAAGCATTGGATTTATTATGTTATGCTAGTGCAATGTAGTCGACCCCCATATAGATCAAAGAGGGGCTCTAAGTGGCCACAAGCAAAGACGTTCCCAAGTGAAAGCCCCTGGAATTATTGAATGTATATATATGCATGCGCCTATGCAAAGGAGGCTTAAAGTGGTAGATAGTCCGGTTCCTATAGGATGTGGTCAATAAGAACGTATACCAAGAGACTAATAAACCGAAAAAAAAACTATTCCTATCGATAATAAAACCAAAATCATATGATAGTCAGATTTAGGGTTTGCTAGGTTGTTTCTTGCCTGGATCTCTGTCTCACCCGAGGGAAAATTATGTATGGTTGGCGTTCCTTCTTGACAAAACCTCGAGCATCTGTCTTAGTAATATAAAGAGAACCGAGGTGTGTAAGGCAATTGGTAGGGGCCTTGAGGCAACACTTAATGTACACGAGGTTCAAAATTAGTCGAGTATAAGGTCTAGACAAGGTCACTGAGGCTGATATCTGAAGATGACCAAAAGGAAGAAGAGATAATGGATCGTTTACTTGATTAAAATATCAATGTGTAAAAGAGATAAGAAGGATGCAACTATTGCTTGTGCTTAAACCTGATTTAATTGTACATATTGAAATGAATCAGGTATGTGAAGCTCTTGCCTCAGGCTTTGGCTTTTAAGACCTAAACGCCTCAAAGCTCCTTACCTTGGTTTGGAAAAGCCAAAAGCGTACCGAGGTGACATGGTCTAAAACCGAGGCGCAAAGCGCAAAAGCGTAGGGCTTTTCGTACGCTAGGCGCAATATATCAATATAATATGTTAAAATTAATTACATATAATATTTGTTATAATAGTAATTTTTTTACCCCAAAAAATTAGATAAGTTGAAAATATATATGTACAAATAACCTAAATAGAAGATACATACCAACATTTAGAAAAAAAAAAGAAAATAAATACTGGAATAAATAAGTTCTTCTTATATCGGTCATAGTTAATACCCCATATGCCCATACAAACATAATGTGAACCCATTTAACCTAGTAAATCATAGCCCTCACTCCGTCACTCGTTCACCCATTGATGTTTTGGTTTCAAGCTTGTTCTTCATCTAATCATTACTTCCTTATCATTAGGTTAGCTCCACTCGCTCATCTCTATTGTTGCTTCTTCATCAACCAGTTAGTTCCACTCCCTCATCTCATCGTTTCTTGGCTTCTGCTCCATCGATTCTAAGTTTTTAGCCCAAAAAACATTCTGAAGCGAATTTAGGCGTAAAAGCACGCGCTTCATGTACACATGTGCGCCTAGTGTTCTCTAAAGCCCGAGGACTTGTGCCTGAGGTCGCCTTGCGCCTACGGACGCTTTTTTAATCTAAGCTCTTCACGCTTTTAAAACCCAAGGAGACATATTATGAGAGGACCTTCATATAATTATGAAATATGACTAGAATCGGTGCTATTAACACCAATTCTAGCCCAGCTCCTACATTCATAATTAATTATGGCTGGTAATAGTAGAGGGAATAATAGCATACAGTTACACTACAACGAGTGTCACAGACATGTTTAATAAGGCATATCCATGGATTATATATGGATTGTGAGTGAGACTCATCATCTTTATGTTAAAAAATCTCTTGTTTCTTATGTACACACACATCACTATAAAAAGAACTGCAATTAGTGGAATAAATGGAAAGTAAATTATGTACAAGAATAAAGGTCATATAGAAATTCATTGGGATGTAGATTATGACGGGTACCTTTTCCAATTAAAGGCCAACCTTAATATTTAGTGTTCAACCAGAGGCATTTTCCTTTCCTAAAGACATAAGAAACAAAATGTGCTAGCAACCATTAACACATGCCAACATGATTGTAAGAGTATTTTTAAGAATTAGAGTTTGTTAGATTTTCGTAATGAAGCTCGGATGTGATAATGAAGTTGCCTTATACATTTTCGTAATAAACCTAGTTTTTCATGAGAGAACAAAGCACAATGAAACTAAGCATCTGTTCACTAGTGAGAAGGTTCTTGATAATATCATTGTGGAGGATTTTGTCAACTAGCACATGTGAGGTCCTTGGGTTAAAATATGATGTAATAAGGTTGGAGTATATGATATATACATTCCAGCTTGAATGGGAGTTTAAGAATACATTAAGGTAGGACCATAGTCTGAGCAAGTTTCTTAGGCTTTTCATCTTCATGTCTGTGTATACTGGTAAGTGTTACACCTCACGAATCATTAATACAAGTACTCTTTTACCTTCATGTAGGTTGATAAAATTTTGACAACTTCTGGATAATCATGCCTTAATATGTACCCATGTTCTACCTAAAGGCATGATTGCATCCTGTTGTATATTAAGCCATATAGAGAAGGAAGACAGTTTTTACAACATTTAACACTAGAAAGCAAGCATTCCTTACAAAATAAAAAATTTGCTCAACGCATTCGGTAAAAATTTGTTTTCTTGTTAAATACATCTTCCAGTAGTTGCTTTGGCTACAACTTAAAAAATATCATGTTTTAAAAAAGTGATACAAACTTGTATAACCATAAGAAGTTCAGAAACATGCACTCATATATAAATAAGCTAGCTTAGGATGACAATAGGCCTTATTACGTGGGGGAATATGTGAAAGTAATAATGGGATTATATTGATGTGAATTTTATAATACAATGTACATGTATATATAGACAAAGGATGATGAACCCTTTAGCTAATAGGATAGCCCGACGAAGGTAGTCTGGAGCAAGTATTGATGATGAACCCTTTAGCTAATGGGATAACGACTAGCCCTAATATCAAGGGCTCCAAGTTTGTTACATATTTATTCAACCCAGGGAACTTTAAGAGATACCGTAAACAAATAAGCTAGTTGATCATTAGACTTGACACGCTCATTCATAATTATCCCATAAGTAAGCTTTTCTATCACAAAGTGACAATCAATTTCAATATGTACATGAGATATGTAAGGAAACTTTATTGTTAAATTGTAAGGCCCCGATCCCGGAGACCTCACAGTTGGTCATTCATAGCACTAATGATACATAATAATAAACATTTCATAAAATAAGCAGCGGAATTACAATTAACAAAAAGCCATTCATTTTACTTATAACTACTGTTGTTAAGCAATACAATTTTTTACATAAGTTACAAAAGGATTGTTTAATTGCATTACGAAATAACAATAACCTCAAAATACAAATGGATGTCAGCCTTGTCTCGCCGAGTAGCCTCACCCTCGTGCCATCCTCAGCAACATTACCTGCCAACTGAAAATGCATAAAAGTCAGCGTTGCTGAGTGAGTTCCAGTTTTAAAAGCGTTAAAATACCTTGATTAGTTTATATATGAAAATACTCTTTTCATAAAACACTTCCTTTACTTTCGTACATGAGCAAACATCGTACATACAACAAGGTATAACCTTATTCATTATCACACGTTTTGTTCGTTTTGTACTTTATTATTATTTTTCACTGTTTCTAGATCCTGTCAAGCTTTACCCCATCATGGCACGAAGCCACAGACTATCCTGGTACAAAGCCACATTATCTTCGGGTTAAAATGACAAGGATCCCATTTTGTACTATGGATCAGTCACCAAGACTGATTCCCTGTGTGTAGACCCTCTTGGGTTAGCCAAAATCGCACGCTATGTTACACACAGTTGAGCTGATAACTTCTAATGAGTTGTGAACCTCCTTTCATTTGCTTGCAAGACTTTCATTCGTTTGTTCATTATATTCCACTTTCATTATCTTAAATCTTTCACTTCGTTAAGTTAATACTTTACGTTCATCATCATACTCACACCACGTAAAGTCACATCATAAAACGTAATAAGGAACATATCATACATAAGCATAACATTGTCACACATAATCATACATAACATACATCATGCATCAATCATTCACATACACAAGCACATGCACAGCAAGTACAAGTCATCATAGAACATTACCTACCCTCTACGGAACAACGGGAGTTCGAGGGCGGCAGCCCCTGGCGGCGGGGTCCTAGGGGCAGCAGCCCCTAGTGGGGTCCAAGGGGTAACGCCACATTCATATAATGTTCTATAACATATTTTGTTATAGAAAAATCGATCTTCCTGTTAAAACCTCTTAAAATCTTGGTCATTTAAATCATATATATTTAGTATGCATTTCCATCCCCAAAAATTCAGAAAAATATTTCTAAGTCTTAGGCGTACGAGCACTATGTATGCGCATGGCCTTCTGGGCACATGGGAACACTTAGGCGCATGGGAAAACTTCTGGGTGCATGGGCACTATTAGGGCACATAGCCCAACACTTAGTCATTCTGGAAAAATTCTAGGCATATGGGTACTATGCAGGCGTATGTGTGCCTGGGCGTATGGGCAGTCTAGGCGTTTAGGACACTTAGCCAGATTCAGCCTATCCTAGGCGCATGAGCACTATTTGGGCGCATGGGGTTTTGGGCGCATGGGACACTTACGCGAATTTGAACGTTAGGCGCATGGGCAGCCAACTCAAACTACTAACATCATATTCAGTCCCAATCATCAACCTAACATATTCTAAGCTTATTTCTTACATTCTAAGCATCATAACAAGAACATGGCATCATCATAACATCATAAACACCAATATCACAAGACCACCCGCATTCACACACACACACACATACGGGTCAAAAACCCATTTTTATAAAACATTCGTACATGCATTTCCAGCCCCAAAATTGTAAGGGTTCTAGAACTCACCTTATGCAACTTTGAGTATGACTTCCTTCATACCAGTTTGCTATGAGCTCAAACACCTAAAATCCTCTAAAACACACAACCGAACCTAAACAAACACAAATAAGCATATAACCAAGGCTAAATCTAGCCAAGAACAACTTAAAAACACCAATTCTTACCTTGAATTCAAATCCTTCTTGAAGTTCTCTCTAAAATCCAAAGCTTCTCTTCTTTCTCTCCCTAGAAACCGGTTGAAATGAAATATGCAGACAACATGACCGACCATACCACCTTTTTGCACCAACTTTTATACTTTTTTTCCTTGTTGACACTTTTAACCCCTCAACTTGGGTTAAATTAGGTTTCCTACTTTTATTCACATTTATTCTTTCTTTCTCGTCTATTAAAAATTATCCGGGTGTTACAAGTCCACCCCCCTTATATAGGTTTCATCCCCGAAACCTGCTATTCCTCAAGTAGATGAGGGTAATGTAGCCTCATATCTTCTTCAGTCTCCCACGTAGACTCAGATCCCTTCCTGTGCTTCCACTGTACACGCACAAGAGGAACCACTTTATTCCTTAACCTTTTCTCCTTATGATCAATAATCGCTACTGGTTGCTCCACATAATGAACCGTTCATCAACCTCAATATCCTCCAGCAGTATCACCATATCCTCGTCGGCTAAACACTTCCGCAGATGAGATATATGGAATGTTGGGTGAATTCCACTTAACTCATCGGTAGTTCGAACCTATAGGCCACCTCTCCTACTCGAGCAACGATTCGGAAAGGCCCCATGTACCTTGGGCTCAACTTGCCCCACTTTCTAAACCGAATGATACCTTTCCAAGGTGAGACTTTAAACATAGCCCTATCACCCACCTGGAACTCAATCGGTCTATGTCTCTTATAGCATACGACTTCTGTCTATCCTTAGCTGCCTTCATAAAGGCTTTGATCTTTTCTAGTTTCTCAATCGTAACCTCGATCACCTCAATACTTCCCAACTCTTTCTGACCAAAGTCACCCCAACAAACTGGTGTTTGACATCTCCTACCGTATAGCATCTCATAAGGTGGCATACCAATGCTTGCATGATAACTATTGTTATATGAGAACACAGCTAATGGTAAGTGGTCATCCCAACTTCTTCTAAAATTAATGACACATGCCCGAAGCATATCTTCAAGCATCTGTATAGTTCTCTCTTACTGACCATCCGTCTGAGGATGATAAGCCATGCTGATGTGTAGTCTCGTCCCTATCGCATCATGGAATTTCTTTCAAAATTTAGATGTAAACCGAGTGTCACGATCATATACAATGGACACCAGTACGCCAATCTCTCAAAGGAATACGTCTCTCCGATCGGTAGGAAGTGAGCACTGTTCGTCAAACGATCAACTATCACCCATATGGCTCCATACCTTCTCGGGGTACGCGGTAACTTCGTAATAAAGTCCAAGGTGATATGCTCCCACTTCCACTCGGGTATATCCAAAAGTTGGATTTTTCCGTACGGCTTCTGATGCTCCGCCTTCACTTGCAAACAAGTAAAGCACCTACTCACGTATTTTGCTACGTCACGCTTCATACCCGACCACCAATAATCCTTCTTCATATCATGGTACCCCTTGGTAGCATTGGGATGAATGGAGTATCGAGTCTTATGAGCCTCATCCATGATATTTCAACGTAAGTCCCCATAATGAGGAATCCATATTCGTCTGAATCGGGTTCTAACACCAAGAGTGTTCTCACCCAATTCCGCGACTAGACCTTTCATCCTTTCAGATTTAAGACAATCTTCTTTCAAAGCCTCATCTTGAAATTCATTGACCTGTTTCATCACGTCAGAGGTCATAAACAACTGATATGCCTTCACCCGAATTGGCTCGGGTCTTTCCTTTTGGCTAAGGGCATCCTCCACCATGTTGGCCTTGCCTGGATGGTAGTGGATCTAGCAATCATAATCCTTTATGAGCTCCAACCATCATCTCTGCCTCATGTTCAAATCTTTCTACTCGAAGAAGTACTTCAAGCTCTTGTGGTCAGTGAAGATTGTGCACTTCGTCCCATATAAGTAGTGCCTCCAAATCTTCAAGGCAAAGACCACGCTGCTAGCTCCAAGTCATGAGTAGGATAATTAACCTCATGAACTTTCAACTGTCGGTATGCATAGGCTATAACCTTTCCATGCTGCATCAACATGCAACCTAACCCTGAATAAGAAGCATTCGAATAGACTACCAAGTCCTTGCTTCCGTCGGGTAAATACAAGACAGGAGCTTGCGTCAGGTTCATCTTCAACTCCTCAAAAGCCTTCTCTTGATCTTGACTCTATACAAACTTCACATCCTTACGGGTCAACTTAGTCAACAGAAAAGCTATCTTGGAGAAATCTTGGATAAATCTCTTATAATACCCCGCCAATCCCAAGAAGCTACAAATCTTGGATGGCGTCTTTGGATGTTTCCATTGCATCACCGCCTCAACCTTCGCATGGTCTACCATAATTCCTTTAGCATTCACTACGTGACCCAAGAATTGCACCTCGTGCAACCAAAAAGCACACTTGAAGATTTTGGCACACAACTTCTCTCTCCTAAGTGTCTCCAATACCTCGCATATGTGGCCGGCATGTTCTTCCTCACTTCTCGAATAAATCAGGATATCATCAATAAACACAATCACTGATTTATCTAACTTTGGCTGACACACCCGGTTCATCAAATCCATAAAGGTAGCTGGCGCGTTAGTTAAACCGAAAGACATAATGAGAAACTCTTAGTGTCCATAACGCATGCGAAAAGCTGTATTAGGAATGTCTTGCTCCTTCACCTTTAATAGATGGTTGCCTGATCGAAGATCTATCCTCGAAAACCAACTGACACCCTGGAGTTGATTGAACAAGTCATCAATCCTCGGTAACGATAGTGATTCTTCACCGTCAACTTATTCAACTCACGGTAGTCGATACACATCCTCATGCTACCATCCTTCTTCTTTACGAACAAGACCGGAGCACCCCAAGGGGAGATACTCGGTGTGATGAAACCCTTATCAAGAAACTCTTGCAGTTGCTCCATCAATTCCTTCATCTCTGAGGGTGCCAAAAGATACGGCACCTTAGCAACAGGCTGAGCACCTAGTACCAAGTCAATCTGAAATTCGATTTCATGATCCGGTGGCACACCTGATAAATCCTCTGGGAACACATTGGGAAAGTCACATACCACCGGTACATCAGACAATTGTGGTGTTGAGGTGTTCACATCAATTACATAGGCCAAATAGGCACTACATCCACGCCTCACGCACTTTCCTGCTGTTGGGTTTGTTGGACCAACTCAAACTAGTTTAACCATTTAAACTTGAAAAACGCAGCGGATAAATACCTTAAGATGTTCATTTGTAATCTGAAAAATAAGGTTTATTTCATAACAACAACAAACCCAAGAACATATGGACCATTTATATGTGTTTTGAACTAGCTATCAACTACAAATAAAAACCAAAGTATGACATACAAACTACCTTTTGTATGCTGCTGAAAACGTGATGAAGGAGGAAGAAAATGAGCTTCTTGAATGACCAAGACACCAAGGAGAGGTGTCCTCAAGAATCCATACCAACAAGCATCAAGCAAGCACCTATCTTGCTAGGTTTTGACACCAAAATCGGATCAAGAAGGCTGCTGGAGCCTTGTTCCAGCCGTGAACCATCAAGAAGGCTGCTGGAGCCTTGTTCCAGCCATGAACCCCGTCTTCAAAAAGAAGAGTTTGTGTTCTTATGACCCTTTTTCATGTGAGAGAGAGAACTTGATGGATTGTGTGTGTTCAAGGAAGTCATTAGTTTCAAGACCATCTAAAAAAGATCAAAAGGGGAAACCCCTAAGGGGCGGCCGAACCCAATTGTTGTTTTGGGTTTTCCCCCCAAAACTCCCTTTTAATCTTTTTTAAACTAATTGTTTAAACTAGATATATAATTAACCTATTAATTATATAACATACACACACTTTTATTATTTGATGTTATTTAAATAAATTAAACAACATTACAAATAATATCCATGAACAAAATTATCCATATAGGTTGTTCAATCTCATATGCAACTTATTTAGAAAACCCATTTTCTAAATTGGTGTATTTATCTAATTGCATGATCATATCATCAATTAAATATTATTTGGTGTTTGCTAAGCTTGTTATTGGGTATGACCCGACTTGGATCATAACGTACTAACCACATCAATGTTCTATGTGTCTTGGACATAAAGAATCCAACAATCTCCCACTTGCACAAGATTCATAGAAGATTGATGCAAGCAGTAAATACCGCCTAACAACAGTTTACTACCCTTAATACACATGACTGAAAGCCATTCAATAACATCATCCCCTTCAAGTATCCAAGTTGAAATGATTTAGGTGAATCAATCATTTATCTTTTTGTTACAGATGTCATGTTAAATACAAGGACACAGAATGATCATTCCTTGTTGATTTAACTTAATCAGGCCTTAGACATCATGCTCTCAATGAATAAGAGGAACAAATTCCATCTTGACTACATACGTTTCTCACATTCACCTTATGTCATACCTGAACATAGCCTTATGTACTGACCATTATTTCAGATCAGCGAAGAACTAGCCCAAGGTATAACACTTGGTGAATATCAAAACCCAATATGTATCTCAGGTCGGAGGATACCGAATGATATTCGCCTTTACTCAAATTTACTTATGATCAATCAATAAGATTCCATGTAGTAAAATTTGAGATGCGGGTTAGTCCAATATTTGTA
>BJCO01793267.1:0-10458 GCA_018326465.1 Flaveria floridana | reverse complement strand
AGTGGTTGGTGCGTGGGTGTGAGTGTTGGAGGTCCCGGGTTCGAACCCGGTTACCTGCAATTATTTTTTTTAAAGCTTTTTGAGCTTCTAAAAATTATACAAAAATTCCTAAAAATTATAAAATAAATTTTATAAACTTTCTTTATTTTAAATTTCACAAAATTATTTTCTATAAATTTATTTTATTTAAAAACCTTAAAAATCTTTATAAAATAATATGAATAATTATTTTTATAAAAATAGATATTAAATCATGTTTAATTATGAAATAATCATGAGAATCGTAGAAATTACACAACATATAATTTCACAAATTATTTACGAATATAATTATAAGTTATTTCTTATAAAATATAGTTAAATTAACGAAACTTAAATATATAAATCACTAAATTCATAATTCCACTCAAATAAATTTAACTAATCGTGGGCGTCAAACCGAATCGACTCGAATTCAATCAAACATATCTATGCGCGTTGAATATGTTTTAAAGGCTTAGTTATAATCAATAATAGGTGTTGAACGTGTTTGATCGTGCATTGCTTTATTCTGTGAAGTCTTTGTGCATTACATCAATTCAAGGTGAGTTTCGTGGCCCCCTTTTATGCTTATATAAGTTTTCAATATTTTCAATCAATGGGGGAAAAGTATGCTCACCCGTTTTCAATGTTGTACATCATATATTCAATTTTCATACTTGGAATCAATGTGATACTGTTTGGCATGCATACATGGAGTTATTCTATGGATCATTCTTACAACCATTAATTCCCGGTTTGGGAACCAACGGTTAGGTATTGGTAGTACTACTGGGTTGACACCCCCACCCATCGATGATTGGTTAACTTACGAGTTACCAACACAGCTGCCAGCAATCAGGCCATGGGTGAATATATTCCGTCTAATTTATATGCATAACGTCATTAGGTTTGGTTGTCTAAAACACATGTTATGTGGTTTTTGCTTGCAGTATGATTCCACATCAAATTCTATACAGCAACAATTACATGTTTTCAATTTAAACCTGCGGAACTCACCAACATTATGTGTTGATATTTTTGAGCATATCTTTTCAGGTGATCATAATCAAAGAGGATAGCTAGAGCAGATGCCTTAGCAGAGACCCTCAGGATTTCAATAGATCTGCATTAGTAATTGTATATCATCTGTTTTCATTTGTGAACTCTGTGTATTTTGGATTTAGAATCAATAAGACTATGATAGTCGTGGAACTGACTAACCACGATACAAGTCACCAATGTGTCGGGCGACGCCATGACACGAGGATTTTGCATATATTATATCTCTGTAATTATACCAAGTGTTATGACGATCCCGTCCGTCGCATCCTCGTGTTTCCGCTATAAGCGAGGGTGTGACATAATGGCTTAGGTTTAATGTTCATTTCGTTTAGAAAATGTACCTTATTGATACTGTTTTATTTTGTATTCTTAATATTTCTATAAGAAGAGCTATAAATTTCAATGTTGTCTTCTGTTTTATTTAAGCAATTTTCACATTAAGGTATAGTTTCATTGTGATTTACACTTAGGTTGTAATTTTCATTTTTCTAATTAATGTTCAAGGTCATTGCCTATGTTGCTATTAATTTTATCAAAATACTTGTCATGTAAGAAGTTTTAACAACTTCTTTGTTGTGTTGAGTGTTACTTCAAAACTATTCATTTTAAAATCGAGTTTTATTGTTCTGTGCATTTGGTTTGTATGTCTTGAGCAGAGGGTTAAGTATAAATTGTCTTTCACTTTACATTTTATAACGTTCCGTTAATGAAGTCCTGTGTTGTTAGATTTATTATTCGTTGTTGGCATGTTTTTAGTGGTTAAGAATCTTGGTGTTTTAATATTTAGTCTTCTGTGTTGTTCTTATTTATTCAATGTTTTTCACATCCCATATAAAGCCTTGCTGCATTTTTGTTTTTGATGCTGATTGTTGGTCTTCTTCTGATATTGATCGACTTCCAAGTGTTGTTACAGTTTCAAGGTGAATTCATTTTGTGATGTTTTAAAATTGGTAACATTTATGTATATTATTAGAAAGAAAGTAGTCATTGTTAATTATAGTGCATAGTACTACCACAATACCAATGTAAAGTTTTGAGTTATAGAAATAGCATGGTTTGATATAATCAAAGAGTGAGCTTAGATTACTGCGATGCCTCGGATTATGATCTTTGATCATTTTAGTGTTTCAGAATCTTGGTGTTTTAATCTGTAATCTTCTGTGTTTTTCTGATTTTATTCAATGTTTTTCACCTCTCATGTATAGACTTATTGCTTATTTGTTCATATATGCACATTCAAGGTTTGTAATATCAATTCGATTTCTTTCACAAACTACTAAATTTTTTGGGTAACATGATGATTGTATTGCATACCTTATGTTGTAATTGTATATATTTAGTTATAGGCATCATTTGTATTCCACTATATCCTAATCTTAGTACCTTTTCTTTTTGATACACAATCATAAGTATATGTCATGTTTGATAATATTGTTGTTTGATGTCGCCTAATCATAGTGTTCATTTCTAATCCCTTAAATATATGTCATTGTCACATTAAGATGGAGTTTCATTATGGTTTAGACTTAGGTTGTAATTTCAGTTTTTCTAATTAATGTTCCTGGTCATTGTCTATGTTGCTATAAATTTTATCGACCATTTACTTGTCATGTAAGAATTATTAAAAGTTTCATTGTTGTGTTGAGTGTTACTTCAAAACTATTCATTTTAAAATCGAGTTGGATTGTTCTGTGCATTTAGTTTGTATGTCGTGAGCAGATGTATAAGTATAAATTGTATTTCACTTTTCATTTTATAAGGTTTTGTTAATGGAATCCTATTTTGTTAAGTTTATAATTTGTTGTTGGCATTTTATTGCTAACCAGTAAAATAGCTCTTAATCTGTAAGGGTGATAATGTCCTCAATGTTATCTTGTATATCTTTTCATTTTAGCCTTTTTAGTACTTTACTATGAAGTTATATCCATTGTAATCTAAATATTTAATGTTTTTCACCTCCCATGTATTGCCTTGTTGCTTATTTGTTCATATATGCACATTCAATGTTGGTAATATCAATTCGATTTCTTTCACAGACTAGTAAATTTTTAGGTAACATGATGTTGTATTGCATAACTTCTGTTCTAATTGTATATATTTAGTTCTAGGCATTATTTGTATTCCACTATATCCTAATCATAGTACTTTTTCTTTTTGATACACGATCATAAGTATATGTCATGTTTAATAATATGGTTGTTTCATTTCGCCTAATCATAGTGTTTATTTTTATGTGCCTGAAATATATGTCATTTATTTTAAATGATTTTAACTTATTGATTCAGTTGAGGTAATCATATCAGTATCTTATTGGAAGCAGAAGTTGTTTTAGATGAAACCATGAGTGCGGGGAGTTTTGTTTTTAAATCCTTCTATAATCTATTTATGTTTGAAGTATTTATCATGTCACTTATTCTTTTTTTCAGCAGCCCGTAAAAGCGCTAGGATCGCTTTTAAAGCAACAGCCCTAAGTAAGTCACCATGTAGAGACCCAAGTAGTCCGATAATTATATCTAATAATTCTAAAGGTTCCATTGCGGTTGTTGATTCTATCCTTGCCCAAGAAGGTCATAAACATCCCTAATTAACCTCTCTTAATTTGTTATTTGTAATTTTTTTTCAAACCTTATGTTTATAATCTCTATAGTTTCATTCAATGATAATTTAATATTTCCTAATAACATTGTTATCTTACACGGTTCAGTTTCATTCAATGATAATTTAATATTCCCTAATAACAATGTTATCTTACACTGTTCAAAAACAAGGTGCCCTGATCGACCTTCGATTATTATTCCAGATTCATCGCAACCTAAACGTTACACCCAAAAAATGATAGGTGTTGTCTACTTTTTATTCGTAGAAGAGTAAACATAAAGTTTTCTATAGATTCATATCTCTAAAATATATTAATCATGTTATAATACAGCTGAAGAGGTGTTAGGAAAGGTTCCGCAGAATGAACCACATCCTAATGAGACTGTCTCTAAATCAAGAATTGAACCGGATGCACCCCCAGGTTATTATTTCTCAATCTTATCCTAATTAACGCTAATGCCCGAGCACTTGTATTATGTTATATTGATTATATATTTCGGATAGTAGATTATATCAGTGATTGATATTTTATCTCCTTTTTTATCAATTTTATACTTCTAATATTCTTTTTGTACCCAAGTTTGAAATTTTAGCATCGTCTCGTTATTTTACATGGTTTTGGGTATGGATGTTCCGGATATAATTTTTAGGATATATATTTAATTTATAATTTAATATTTTTTATTTTAATGTTTATTAATCCGACCATTCCCTATCATCTCCCATAATTACTTTTGATAATACCAATTCAAGGCGTTATACGAAGGCAATGATTGGTAATATTCTTTTGGGGTTGCATCTGTTTCATACATCTTATAGTGTATGTAATTATTATACAATTTTTTACCCTGTTTATTTAGCCAAGGAGGTTCTAGGAAAGGTTGCTCACCATGAAGGCCAAGCTCCTGAGACCATCTTACTAACTGATTCTATTAAAAAGAAAGTTGTTAATGTTAACAAGAGGAAAAGGAAGATGCCTGATACTCCAGGTAATCAATGTTCTGTTATTTTATTATAATAGTTTAGAAGGTACGATTTGTTTTTAAACATGTCAATATGTAAATTGTTTTGGGTTATATGTTTAGTAAGTGCATTTGTTATATATGATTAGCTAATGCTGTAACATAGTTATTGTTTATCTTAATTAGTACAAAAATTAATTGATTAGCTAATGTTGTAACATACTTATTGCTTATCTTAATTAGTACAAAAATTGAGTTTGAGCAGATACGAGTTTTGATATGTTATTCGTTCTTTATCTTATTCTACTGTCTAAGTCATTGGTTTTAGTATGATTTGTTACAGGGGCCGGCGCATCACCGGTTGATGTAAATTACCATATTTGTTTTAAGGGCCTGGTTCAGCTTGGGATCACGATATTATTTTTTAAATGTGCCTCCAAGCATATATCTTATTAAAATGTTGGTCTACAAGCATTGTATGTTTGACTGTCGCAGATTATGTCCTTCTTATTTTATGTAATATCCATGTTTTGTTATGATTCTTATTTTAGGATGCCTAAAAAATAATGTGTGATCCTGAAGACCATGTCTGTATTATAAATTACTCATTATTTCCCGTATGTGAATATTATGTCAATGTAGCCAAAAGGGTTCTCCAAAAAAGGGGTTATGATGAAGTTCAACCTAAAGAGGTTTTATCAGTATCTAATTCAGTTAAAAAGAAGGGCATCCATGCCAAAAAGAGGAAGGGAAAGGAGACTGCTACTGCAGGTATTTATTTTTCTTCCATATTATAATTATCTTTGTTTTTTTAGATGTCCATAGTTTTAATTTTAGCCAATAAATATTGCTTATATCATTATATTGTTTATTAAGTGCACGCGTTATCTATAAATTTTATGTGCAACCTTTATATTTTCTGGTTTGATTGAATTTTTATTCTTGTTTCATTTATCATCATTCAATTAAATTGATTGTAAATGTCTATTTTATGTTATATATATTTGTTTCTATAATCCAATGTCATAGTTGATGTCCCATATGATGTCAAATTAGAATTGTTTTCTAAGGCTTCATGTAAGCATGAGTTCTCGGTGTTTTCTTAGTGAATGTGCAGTGATGCAAATAATACAATATTCTGATTCTGTGTCCACAGATAATGTACTGATTGTTTTCTGCTTCTTCATTATTTTATTACGTTTGTCACTAATATTTTTTGAAAAACTAACTGATTTCTATCAAGATCACTTTTGTTTCTATATTTATTTTCAAATTGTCATATTTTATTATGTTGATATGTTATTTGTTTATAAATTTACTGCTTCTAATATAGCCCTCATTGTTGTTTTAAGAGTTATCTAAGTCAATGAAAGGTAAACGATGTTTTGGTGGTGAGAGGAGCAATAAGACTAATGATCACATCGTTCGGGGTAAAGGTAGTCAGTCAAAACCACTGAAGGGTGCTAAGATTTCTCCAATCCCAAAGAAACCAAAGGGTGGATCTAAAAAACTCCTTTCTCTTCATGCACGTACTAGTCCACGTCCTTTTTGTCAAGCTTTGAAGAATATTAGACCTTCTCAAGAAGATAGCCTGCGTGAGATCGGTTTTGAGCGATTGAGGTACTTTAGTGTTGACGGGATTCCGGCTAGACTTGCATATTTTGTAGTTGATGCCTTTGATCCTGTATTGATGTCGATTCATCTTCCTCATGGTCAAATTCTGGTTACCGTCCATACTATTCATGATGTTATTGGGTTACCATTTGGAGGCAGAGACATTATTGATGCTGAAGATCCGGAATCATCGCATGATGTTATTGATGAATGGCTCAAAGCTTATGGCCGTAATAACCTAACCGCTAACGATATTATGGAAAATATCATTATAAATGGATCTGATGACCGTCAATTTCAGCTTGATCTTATTATGTTGTTTTGCACTACTATGATTGAGTGCACAAAATCTGGTCTCATCAACATGAAGCTTTTAAAGAGCCTTAAGTTAGGATCTGGTCTGGGTTATCTGGACTGGTGTGGTTTCATACTAAAAAAACTGAAGACCTGTAAAAAGAAATGGGTACTCAACAAGGGTCGTCCCTTCACTGGTCATGTGACTGTTTTAACGGTACGATAAACCCTTATTTCTTTGTAGTTGATTAAATTTTCCAAAAAGTTTTACTTATCAACTATATAATCATGTCCATTATCGCAGTTAATATACTTGGACGGAGTTGAGGTTGAAGGATTTCATTGAAATATTCGGCTTTTGCCAAGTTGTGCCTGGATATTGCGAAATATGCGGGTTCGTGAGGAAATTGAGATCCGAAAGTGGGTTTGGAAGGGGGAGGTTGGTTGATGGTAGGGAAGAAGGCCATATCGTCTCTAAACAGGTATCAACGTCTAATTCAAGTAACATAGTAACTGTATATTATAATACGAAGATTTGTTTAACATTATGGCTTGAGATTTTTACTTCAAAATGTTGATTTTATTGTATAACTAAATTTCCATATCATATCACTCTATTAATTTATTATTCTGATGTATTATTAGTGCTGAAGTTTTATTTTTACTCAATTATATGACCTGAAGTTGTACTAGTTGTAGATTTGTTTGGTTTTATTTTCAGCTATGATTAATTGACAGGTGATGTTGGTATCTTGGATTGTAACGCTAAATATAGTCTTTTTCTATGTATAATTTCCCTAGTATTTTTTTTCACGGTATGGTTTACTCAGTAGTGTTTATCATATGGTAAATTGGTATCGCATCATAACTGATATATTATTACTGGATTTTATCATAGGTATTGTATATCAATACGCGTATATAATCTCTTTATATTAAGACTGTGTAATGTGGATAGTAGTCATACATTAATGCACATATTTCAAGTCACCTTTTATTTGATGCTAATTCCTATCTTTTTGATTATGTAGCAGTTCAAGGACACCTTGGACACATACATTAAGCGGATGATATCGTATAGGAACCTATATCGTAATACATTGAGGGATGCAATTAAAGATTTCCCCGGAGACAAGGATTGGACCCAGTATCAACGAAAGTTTAAAGATCTTTTCCCAACCGTTACATCAGAAGGTGATCTTAACCAACCAGCTCAAGTCCTTGATCCAAAGGATAACCTTCCCTCCAAACCCCTAAAAAGGATCATCAAGAGCCAGATAATTACAATAAAGAACAAGAAAAAATGGTAAATGAGACATCCGAAGATGAAGCGTTCTGGTCTGATCCTGCGGTTACGGCTCAAATCATTGATCAGTTGGATCAAATAGAGAAAAACAAAGAGGATAAGAAAGGTACAATGGAAATGGGTTGTCCGTCTTTCAGCTTGGGTCTATCCAAGTTGTTTGATGAGGTTGCAGGGACGCACGATGGAGATGATTTATACAATGTTCCTTTAGCCGACCGTCTTAATGAAATGAAATCAAAATCTCCTTTGGTCCATCATAAAAGGAAAATCACAAAGGAAGTTTTGGCCAAATCTCCTTATGTCAATCGTATTGTTGATGTGTCACAAAGAACAACCGCTTTAGAAGAGAAGATATGGTGATTTCTGTTTGGCCGACCCGAACCGGACAAGTAAGCCTACATCTTTTATTTTGTACATTATGATTTAAATAGATCAGTTTCTTATTTATGTATTTTGTACCTATTATATTCCTCATGCATGCCAACTCAACATATATGAATTTATGTTCACAGTTTTATTATTGTACAGGTTTGTGTGTATGGTTTTAGACATGCGTAGTGGCTAAGTTTGTTATAAGTATTTTTTTATTTCCTTTTTGTAGTAAAATCATTTTTCATACAAAAGAAGGCTTTGAAATGGATTTTGAATGTTTTGAGTCGCTGGAGCCCGATACGTGGTTGTTGAATGGTGTTATTGACTGTTAGGTTGTTGTCTTGAACCACGAGGAGGCATATAGATCTGATGAATCCCCCCACATCCTGTTCTGCACGACGGATGTAATAGTAAGTGTCTGTGAAATTTTCTTGTAATATTTGTATCTATTATTTTTTATATATTTGAATGTTGAAAATTAATTCTCATGTAGACTCTAGGAATGCTCCAGGAGGGGCAAATTTCTGATGATGCAAAGTTAGACGTATTCAGGCAAAACATGTCACGGATTATTGACAGCAATGTTGAGAAGTTAAACATTACCGAATATGATTTCGTATTCCTCCATGACCATGCTGTTAACCATTTTTACCTTATTTTTTTGACCTTTCAAGCCCATCACTTATTGTGATTGATAGCATGTCACCAGATAGTTCTAAGGCTGAATTCCCAAATGGATCTATCGCATCAGTGGTTGAGAACCGTGATGGGAGCATTTCCACGCTTATTAAGGACGAGACACCCACTACTGTTAAATATGTAAGCAGACTTCTTACCTTGACATTGTGTTATAAGTTAATGCCTGAAACTGTAAATTTTAATTGTGTATATATTTATTATAAACCTTTATAGCGTGCAATATTTGCAAATTTTCTAAAGTCTGTGGGTCATCCAGCAGGTGTTAAGATGAAAGATGCCTAGATAATAAAGCCGGTGCTTCCTTGGGGGATGAAAAAGGACTTCAATGATTGCGGGATCTTCTTGATGAGGCACATGGAATCATTCAAAGGGATTTCAAGGAAGTGGGTCAATGTTTTTGAGGAGGAGGGGATGAGGCAGAAATGGCAGATTAGAAGGTTGTGATGCAAGTATGCTGCCAAGATTCTGCTATCTGAGGTTAATGTTTATATGCATGAAGTGACCAAGTGTGCCATCGAATTTGGGAAGAAACTCAAGCTATGAAGGTGTCCGCTAAAAACAATAAAGATGCATCTTCCAAGTCAATGGCAACACGTAACAAAGTAAAGGCTGCTGTGAAGCCAAAAAAATGAAAATATTATAAGACATGGTTAATTAGATGTTTTGGGGCTTTGTCATATCCGTAGGTAGATCTTTATCGTGAATTATCTTTTTTTTTTACTGTAACACCCGCCTCCCAGGGCTCACCGTGGGGAGCGTTACGCATCGCATATACAGAACACATAGTAATCAGAGAATACACAGCGGAAATCTAACTTTAAGTATACATCAAAAGCGTATAATACATCTCTTATAATAGGTAATACTATTACATCAGTTTAACTATACTAAAGATCCAAATATTTAACAACATTCTAGAACTTTATTTTCTCGTAAACTAGCTCGTAATCTTCAATCCCTGCAATTACTTGGCACCTAGGATGTGTGTCCATAAAAATAAAAACATTTGAGACTCAGCATAAAGCTTGTGAGTTCATAAACATGGCATTCTTCAAAATTCAAAACATGTTATTATTGACTATTGCATTAAGCAGATACAACCATGGCAAATAGATAGGAACAGAGTAAGCATAGTATAAATTCACATAACCAGGCTATGTATACGAAATCCACTGGATAAAGCAGAATCATACAAGCAGCCCTCAAGCATCCTATCAAGCATTGCCACATATCACAGATGCTATTGATAGTCAATTCTACAATTATTACCAGTTATCAGAACATCACATCCCGTTTTAGAAAACAGTTCAGAGGAACTCACCTCAATCAATCACGTCAATGATATCGTCTGCTCAGGTTCACTGCTTTCAGGTATTATCCTATAGGCAAAATAACATTATTTAAGCTATATTCTAGCTAGTAACAACTTTAGGATGATTCGTTATCTTTTCCTATTTGTAGGTTTTATTTGGGCACTTTCTTTTATCCTATGCCAACCCTTTGGTACAACCCTTACTAGTTGGCATAACT
>BJCO01793244.1:0-21593 GCA_018326465.1 Flaveria floridana | reverse complement strand
TTTCTAAATTGGTGTAAATATTTAATTGCATGATCATATCATCAATTAAATATTAATTGGTGTTTGCTAAGCTTGTTATTGGGTATAACCCGACTTGGATCATAACGTACTAACCACATCAATATTCTAAGTGTCTTGGGCATATAGAATCCTACAAATAGATCAAATATGGAACCAGGTTTGAGTATGAGATACAAAGAACACAAGCAAACAAGGAGACAGAACTCAAGAACAATATATATGGTTTTCAAGAATGATGTATATTAATCTTAAGTTCTTTTACAAGTGTTACAATGCATAAAAATAAGATACAAGACCCTAAGATACTTTATACTACATCCTACAGCCGGCTATACTTTGAATGTAGTTGGAAACATTGATAGATAACAAAATCAATATAGAGTCAAAAGGCAAATTGCCTTTTGACTAGTGACTATGACATGCCATAGCTCACAACCTAATATATTACAATAAGGATAAAAATACATAAAGTTAAAAGTTACAGACTCTAGATGTTAATGTACAGTTGAAAAAGCATGGACCTTTTCACCAACTCACACAAGTTGGTGTGTCAACAGAGTTGCAGCGGAAAGTGGGTCAGCTTTATACAAAAGTACATCCGAGGAAAGCATATTCTTCTCTGTCTTCGGAAGAAATCAGTCTTCTTTTCATTTGGCTTTGGAATACTTTGTCCTTGAAGCTTCGGAAGACTTCATCTTTTGGCCTCGGAAGATTTGGTCTTTGGCTTCGTAAGATTTTACACTTACAATATTTTTTGAAGAGAGTGTTAAACTTCCAAAACAACTTTTACTTTGTACATAGCGCATGCATGCAGGAAGCCTTAGGTTGCTTTGGATGCATCATCCTTCTTATATAACCTTACAAACTCCCCCTAGGCTGATGCTACCAAAATAGAGTAAATTGTTCATCAGTTGATATTCCTCATTAGGATCTAGACCATTCCTTTATTTCTCAATTGGTCAGGATCCTTCAGACTCTTATAATACCTTCTCATGTCATGGAGATCATGTAAAGGTAGATCAATCATGTCTTGCTAGATGTAGATATCTTGACGACCTTGATCTCTGATGACATTCCATCTGTCTAGATTAGCACCAAAAGTCTAAGACTGGATGGGTCTTCTAGTTGCAAGAGGTTATGCTTGAGTAGGAGTTGGTTGAGCAGCTTCTAGTTGTACTTCCTCAGGATGCTCTGACTCATCTTGGAGGTCTTGAGGAGGATGCCTTTGACTTCTTCCTGGATAAACTCTTCATGGCCATCCTTTTCTTCCTCTTTAACTGAGAGGGCTGGTCTTGAGTACCAGGTTGTTTTGTGGTGCCTCTCTCAGTTGGGTCCGTTTCCCTCACAGGTTCAGAAGGAAAGGGGAGCAGAACCCTGCTATGGAATAGAGGATGAGGTAGGCTGAAAAACAGCTGAACGTCCAAGTTGTGTTGTCTGAGTTGGTTCAACCTTAACCTAAACCTTAGGAGGAGCTTGGATTGGTGGAGAATGCAAGTCTACATGCACTCCCCTTTGAATCTTCTAATTGATCACTCTAATGCGCTCATCCATAGTGGATAGAGACATTTGACCAAGCCTCCTTCCGGAGAATCCATATAGCATCAAGAAACTCATCAACCTCTACCGTCTGTAGACTTCTTTTGAATCTTTTGGATGATGGCTCTTGACCTTGCAGCTTCCTCCCTCATCTTTCTCATAGCATACTTTTATTCTCTAAAGAATTGTTGTTCAAGCTACTTAAGATATTTCAATTCAGTGTACTCATATGAGAGTGAAAGAAGTGCGGATGCCTGATAGAGACATGTGGCACTTAGGTAGTTGATCATGTTTTGTCTCTTAGCCTTCTTATCTACCTGATGTTGTTCAGTTGCCACAACATCTTTTTCTGGACATTCATGAATTTGGGTGAGGGTAGGAGCATGTTTGTTAAGGCTCTTCTGCCTTCTTTCTTCTTTAATTTTGAGGAGCAATTTTGCATCCTCTACCTTCTTCCTCTCCTTTGTCAGCACTAAGTCCTCCGGTTCATTCAAATCTTCTAATGGAAGAAAGATGAGTTTATCTATATTATAATTTTTGGTCCCCAAGTAGTTTAATCTAGCAGCCCGCAACTCATCATCTTGAGTGTTCGGCCTGGGGGCTACCCTGATTACTACTTCCATGAAGCCTGGAGACCTACTTGAACTCTCTCCCTATAGCTTCCTCTTCCTCTCTCTTTCCTCCTCCTCAATGTAGGGATTGAACTAGAGGCTCGAAAAATCAAATCAAGAAGAAGATGAAGTTCCGAAGCCATGTGAAAAGCCAAGTTACAATGCGACAACTAGGTACTCGCATGACAACACTTGTCGCGCGAAAACATAAAACTCGCACGAGAACTCTTTTGTAGTATATATAGAGTTTAGTGTTATCTAATTGTTAAGCTTTTTCATTTTTCCTGAATTTGTAATCAAAATTGTAATCAATAAATTTAGAGAACAATAGAAAGATAAAGTTATTTACATTGTGTTTCAATTCTTATACATTTCTACTGCTTGTCCATATTTGTTTACATTCAGCATTCACAAATATGAGATCGATCTGATTATTTTTGATCCTTACAATTGGTATCAGAGCTTGATATGCTCTTGCTCGATTAATAGAAGCTTGAAGAAGTGTGTTTGAAGAGTTCAAGAAGTTCTTTTCATCACAAACAAAAGCATTTTAGTTTGATTTATGTCACATTTGATCTTTTGAAGACTATAAAGATGTTAGACGTGATTTTCATCGTTTTGGTGATTGTTGGAGCCTAAAATTTGATTAATTGAATCAACTAGAAACCATTAGGATCAAATTTGAACCTAAAAAATTAATTGAACATTTGATTAATCTAATTTTAATCAATTTGATAAAAAATTAGAGGTGAAACAGTCGAAATCACTAAGAAAACGTTCAGGCGAAAACTCACTGTGTTTCTATGAAAACAAGGTTTTCGTGCGAGAAGTGAAGTTTGTTACAAAATTTTGTTACAGATATATATCTTTTCACCCGAGAAATTTTACTTATCGCAATATTCAGTTACAAAACTTTCCGCACGAGAACTTCGAGAGTTTAGGGCGAGAACTTGAAGATTTCGCACGATAAGTCCACTATTCACGCGAAAACTCTAAAGTTTAAAGTTTTTTTAAGTGTCTAATTTTTGATTGAAAAAGATGGCCAACCTGAAGCATATCACAGCTACACTGAATCTTGATAATGAGATTGGCACAAGCACCAAGCCACCGAGACTACTCAGTGAGGAAGACTATCCTGATTGGGCATTTAAGTTTGAGAACCATGTCATATATATGGAACCCCGGATGATGTGATCTATTAAAAAAGGTCCATACATTTTGATCTATAAGAATGATAAGGGTGAAGGGGTTCTAAACCTAAACACTTATGGGATGAGGAGGATATAAAAAAGAAAGAGCTTGATTACAAAGCCTATGCTGCTATCATAATGGCATTGAGTACTGAGATAGCTCAAAAGTTCAAAGACTATACCATGGCTAAAGACTTATGGGATGCCATGGAGGAAAATATCATAGGGAATAGGGATATGAGGGAAAGCAGAAAAGATATGTTGAACCAAGAATTTAACATGTTCAATCATTTACTAGGAGAGACATTAGACGCACAAATGTCTAGATTTATGAAACTAATAACGAAGATGAAGAGTGCTGGAATCATTCTAGAGAATATTGCTGTGAACAAGAAGTTGTAGAACTCACTTCCATATAGCTAGAACGACAACTGCACCATAATTAAGAGAACTAAAGATCTATTCACTCTATCCTTCGGCGATCTAATTTCTACTATCAAGTTCTATGACATGGATGACAAACAAAGAGCTGCAAACTACATAAACACAATAGGAGCAGAAGCATCTGCTTTGTATGCTAAGATGGCTAGTAATCCAAATTATTATGCCAGTTATTCTTAGTTGTGTAAGTCATTCAGGTGTCAAGGATCAAGCATTATCCTAAGTTCAACCATTTATACCTTGTCATTCTCAAAGTCAACCACCTCCACCTATACAACAAGCATTTGTTGCTAATTCACATCCCAACAAACAGACTATCCAGATTGCAGAAGAGCATCTTGCTCTATTCACCTCATTTATGAACAGTTATGAAGCTTTCTCTGCCGGTAGACTGAATACACCCAACATCATGGTTGATGATCTGCAACAAGTAAACCCTGATGATGTTGAAGAAAATGATATCAAATATCAGATGGCCATGGTGGTGTATCATGCTAAGAACTTTGCATGAAGAACTAGGAGGAAAGTATTTGGATTAAATAACTCTAGCAAGATAGGGTTTAATAAATCAAGTTAAAGATCTTATAATTGTGACAAACCGGGTCACTTTGCTAGAGAATGTACTGAGGGAAGGTTTGCTCAATCTGAAACTGGGAAGAAGATGGTGACTATTGAAGTAGAGACAAAGAATGATCAAGCTGGCACATAAAAGAACATAGCATTGGTATCACAGACTAATTAAGAATATGATTGGTCTGATCAATTAGAGATTCTTCATATCAAGCTATCAACAGCTTTGTTGGCTGAGATCAAAACTAAGGAGGAACATGGTAATGACTATCTACTTGCTGAGTTTATGTCTTCTGATCTGTTGGATGGTGTTTTTGGGGAAGAAGAATGTGTTAAGATTGAGATTATGAAGGTAATTGAAGAGGAAAAGGTGGAAGAAGTGACAAGTGAAGCAGAGAATGTTTGTGATGAAAAGTGAATATCAAGAATAGGTTGGACTCACCATAGTTGTTAGGTTCACTTTGTTATATATGTAATAGGTTTAATGTTAGTTTATTTCTGTTATGTAATTTTGTAGTTTGTTTTGAGTTTTGAATAGTTTGACCCAGCGAAACTACGAGCAAAACTATTGTTTCCCTCGTAGTCAGCTTACTTATCACTTGGCGAAACTGTGTTTCTTAGCCGGCTGAAACTATGCTCTGGTCAGGACAGTTTCGCTGTCCAGCAAAACTGTCAGCAAAACTATAATCTGCCTATATATCGTAATGATCAAACTTTGTGTGCAAGTTTTGCACAACCCTAATACGAATATTCATCTTTTGCAATTCTGTTCTTAGTCACTTTTGGCTGGCAATCATCTTGTTAATCATCTTTTAGCCTTGGTTTATACTTTTGAAAATCATTATCTTGATTGTTGTTTGAGTTTCATTCAAGTGAGATTTGATAGTGTTTATACATCATTTGCATGGTTATTCGATCATGTTGGACCAACAATATGGTATCAGAGCCATAGTGCTCATGATTTGTTAAGGTTTTAGAAGGGTTTTTTAGAAAAACACTATTTCATTAACTTCAGATCTCTTAGTGTGTGTTTTTAGTCTGAAAAACTATTAGGAAATATCTATTTTGAGTATAGGAAGATAACCTAATCATCCAATCATCAATTCATTATGATTTGGGTGATTTCTGGTTGATTTCTTGCACAAAAAGGCTTTCAATAGCTTCCAGCAAAACTATGGGTTTCTTCCACCAAAACTATCACAGTCTAATGAAAATATAGCTTTTGTAATTTATTGAAGATTGTCTTTGATTCCTAGTGAAACTACCCTATTTGAACGAAATTTCCCATCACTTTGTTGTTAGAACAAGCGAAAGTGCTACCGAAATTGTCATCAGAACCAAAGTTCTACTAATTTCAGCAAAATTACCAGCGAAACTAGAATTCTTGAAGCACCTTTCTAGGGAAACTACTACTCATCTGCCGAGAGAAATTTCCAGCGAATTTACCAGCGAAAGTACCAGGGATTCTACAAATTCTTCAGTGAAATTGAGAATGACTTCAAGCATTATCACCATTTCTGACTTGGAGAGTGTTGCACCAAATAGGCCACCGAGGCTTATTTAAAGCCTTTCTTTTACTATAAATATCACAATCAATGGGAGTCATTAGTAAATGGTCCACATACTCCAACTGTTACTGTTGGTGAAGTTGCCTCACCGAACACTAATTCATCAACTTTTACTGAAAGATACCTCAAGTTAATGGATCATGATTAGAAGGCTTTCAGGGCTTTAACCTTATGCTTATCACAAGACATCTACAACCGCTTTACCGAGCACAAAAATTGAAAATCCTTATATGATGTGTTGTGTGAATTATATGATGGAAATGAGGATCTCAAGAACGATAAGAAAGCTCAAGCCGAGAGAAATTTAACTCATTCGTTGGTCACAAAAATGAAAATCTAACTCATATTACCAATCATTTTTTGTGAGTATCAAGCAATTTGAAGAGATACGATGAACAGTTTCACAATCATGAGCAAGTTACTAAGCTATTGGACTCACTTCCACCGCAATAGAGCTTGCAAGTCAGGATGTTGAAGCAGGAAAGAAACTTTGCTGATTATAAACTTATGGATGTCATCAACAAACTAAAATCATTTGATCTGGATCTGAAAAGAAGGGAATACAATCAATCCATGATGCCTACCATAGTATATCCACAAAATGCTGCAATAATCTCATCTGCTACAAACTCGTCCGTGTATGGTGCAGCTTATAGTGGATCAATAGGATATGATGCTCAAAGACATCTATCACTACTCAAATTCCATCTGATACAATGGCGTTGTTTAGGATGTTTGTTCATAGCTATGAATCTTTAGTTGCGGGGGAGCTGAAAGGAAAGGGATGACTGCTGAAGACATGTACCAGGTGGATCCTGATGATCTAGAAGAAACTGATATTCAATGGTAGATGGCAATGCTCACACTATGTGCAAGAAGATTCATGGAACGAACTGGAAGGAAGAATTTTGGCAACCAAAACTAAAATGCCAATTGGGTTTTGATAAGTCAAAATTAAGGTGCTTTAATTGCAAACAGCTAGGGCACTTTAAGAGAGAATGTACATCTCCTATCATCACTGAGCCGGGAACTTCAAGAACGTCCAAAGTTATCCCGATCACCGATAAGGAAGAAGCCAAGCCAAAGAAGGAAACGACACTAATTTCAAACTTTGATTGGAGTGCAGAGATTAAAGAAAATGAGGAAGAAATCAATCATGCATTAGTGGCTGAGGTAGTAAACAGTGATGTGGATTCAGTTAAAGACTTTGATCCTTTCAGGGACTTCACGAATGAGATTTTAGTTGATGGTTGAGATGAAAGTGATAAGCAGTATGTTAAAGATGAAGAGGTGAATGTTAAGAAGGTCAAGGAGAGGAAGAATAGTTTGGTAAAGGTTGAAGAGGAAATGACAGTTGGTGAAACTAATGAGTCTGGGAAACATAACCAAGTTGAAAAGAGTGGGGTGAAGCGAGATCTCAATGATGAAGAGATTGGAAAGGAACGTGAAGTTTAAAAAGACAGGAAGAAATCAATGGATGAGAAAGAAAGAAAAAAGAATACTCTGGTTTGTCAATACGAGAAGGCCCTAGCTGCTGAAAAGGTAGTTATGAGTCTACCATATGAGGTAATCCATGACACGTGTTCTTTTCCATGCAAGATCTATTTGTTTAGGATTTTCAAAGCTAACATGTTATTGTTAGATAATGAAAAAGAACTAAAACAAATAAATAAGGAACTTAAAACAAATGAGTCTAAATATTTTGTCAAGTTAAATGAAGCTATAACTGAAATGTTGAGATAAATGCTATAACTGAACGTGTAGCACTTGCCGAATTTGAAACAAGCAAATTAAAAACAAAACTTGAAAAATGGACAATTTCTAGGATGAAACATGAGGACCTTTGCAAAATGCAACAGGGGCTAGAATTAAGACTGGTTGTGATGTGAAGAGACCACTCGTGTTTATCCTCCTTCAAGTACTTGTTGTTATTCTCCTATTCCTATACCTCATTCAACAAATGAATTAAGTACTTATTGTTATTCTCCTATGCCTATACCTCATCTAACAAATGAATTAATTCAGAATGATAGTAACAGTTTGTATGTAGGTTTAGAAGAAATAAACCATAAGGAGATTCGAGAGGAATACGATTATGGTGCAAGTAGTGGTTTGGGATGATCTAGTAGTTGCATTTACGATTCCAGAAAGTCTTTGAAAAGTTTCTCTCATCCTATCCCATCTTTTACACCAATTAGGATTTCTACACCTAATGAAACTCAGCCAACTTCCTCAGTTGTTAAAACTATTCTTGTAAATAAATCAGAATCTACTAAAATTAAGGTCACAAAAGAAAGATTAAAAGAAGTATCTGATTTTTACAGCAATTCTGATTCATATATGTCTGAATGTGAGGAAGAAATTGAAATTGGTCAAGCTCCAGTTTCAACTTATAAAACAAAAGGTGTAAAATCCCATTACTTTAAATGTGGGAATGATGATCATGTAATCAAACACTATCCTAAGCATGTTGATAGAACTATACATAATAGTTCTTTAGGAAGTAGATTAAATCACCTTGTAAATAATTTATTTTGTAAAAAGTCTTCTATTACAAGACCTAAGTTTATCCAAACTTAGGTCCCCATTTCTAAATCTTAATAATTCTTTTGTTCAAATGCCAGGATCATTCAAGAAAAACTGTCAAGAGTTTCTGGGACGTTGATAGTTGATGTTGCAAGCATGATTGGGTTGAAGGACCTTCTCACCAATTATAGAATAATAAATGGAGGATATGTAGCCTTTGCCGGAGACAAGAAAGGTGGAAAGATGATCGTAGGAGAGGTCTTAAATGGTTCTTTAACTTTTTCAACCTATTATGTGTATCACAAATTCGTGATAAAAAAATTTCAAGTTTTATTTATGTCCAATGAATGCATGTTCTTCAAACAAGAGTTCACTAATCTAGAGGATTTAGTGATCATGCGCAATCCAAGAAAGAATGATACGTATCTGCAAGATATGGGATCAAAAGAATTAACCACCTACAGTGACATGTCTCCTGTCAAAAGTTTCATCATCTGAATCCTTTTTGTGGCATAGAAGATTAGGACATGTTAATTTTAAAAATATAAATAAGTTGGTTAAAAACAATCTTGTGAGGGGACTACCATTTAAGGATTTCTTAGTGGTAGAAAAGTGCATGGCTTGTGCTCAAAGAAAGCAGCACAAAAGTCCACACAGCTTAAGCTTGAAAATACAATTGAGGATCAAGAGTAGGTTGGACTCACCATAGTTGTTAGGTTCATTTTGCTATATATGTAGTAGGTTTAATGTTAATTTATTTCTATTATGTAATTTTGTAGTTTGTTTTGTGTTTAAAATAGTTTCTTTGACCCAGCGAAACTACGAGTGAAACTATAGTTTCGCTCGTAGCCAGCTGACTTAGGTCACCCGGCGAAACTATGATTCGCAGCGGGGTGAAACTACAGCGAAACTGTCAGCGAAACTACAAACTGCCTATATATTGTAATGATTAAACATTATGTAAAAGTTTTGCACAACCCTAATATGAATATTTATCTTTGCAATTATGTTCTTATTCACTTTGTGTCTGGAAATCACTTTGTTAATCATCTTCGAGCCTTGTTTTGTTCTTATGATCATGGTTTTGGTTATCATTGCTATTCTTTGGAAAACCATTGTTTAGATTTTTGTTTGAGTGTAACCTCAGTGGGATTTGAGAGTGTTATTCATCATTTGCACTGTTATTCGATCATGTTGGACCAATAATATGGTATCAGAGCCTTAGTGCTGTTAATTTGTTAAGGTTTTAGATGGGTTTCTGAGAAAAACACTATTTCATTAACTTAAAATCTTCTAGTGTGTGTTTTTAGCCTGAAAATCTAATAGAAAACATCTGTTTTGGGCAAAGGAAGATAGCCTAATCATCCAATCATCATTTTATGTTGATTTGGGAAATTTCTGGTTGATTTCTGGCTGATTTCTTGCACATAAAGGCGTACAGAAGCTTCTAGTGAAACTGTGGGTTTCCTCCAGCTAAACTATCATACTCCAGCAAAACTATAGCTTCTTTGATTCGTTGAAGATTGTTTTTTGAATCCCAACAAAACTACCCTGTTTGAACGAAAGATCCCATTACTTTATTAATAGAACAAGCAAAAGTGCTGCCGAACTTATCATCAGAACGAAAGTTCTACTAGTTTTAGCAAAATTACCAGCAAAACTAGACTTCTTGAAGCACTGTCCTAGCGAAACTGCTGCTCATCTGCCGAGCGAAATTCCTAGCAAATCTACCAATGAAAGTGCCAGTGAATCTGACTTGGTCCGAAAGTTATATTCTCTGTTGATGTGACTTCAACAAGGATCGAATATGATGATTGAGTCAATGATTAAGTAGCAGAAATACTAAATCAAAGAACATTAAATGCTGTAAAGACACAAATAATTGCTTGTATATTGATTGGTGAACAAACAAGTTACAATAGAAACAGTGAAAAGACAATATTAGATCCTCGTAACTTGAGTACTATGTATCTAGCTAATGAAGAACTAACATATGATGGATATTCTATTCTATTTATAGGCTAACATGAAGCCTGTACAAAAAGACAAAACTACCCTGACAACTGTACAGAATACTAGTCTAAGAACAAAAGTCTTCATCTGTATTAGTGGATGAACATCCACATTAACTAATGCGGATGCCTTGGGATTCATTAACGTTTCTTGTTTTTTCTTCAGCATTAAGTGTTTGGTCATCAACATTGACAAATGCGGATAAGCAAACACTTGTCAGCATTTCCTCAATGTATCCGCATTGACAAATGCGAATGAACAAATACTTTGCAACATTTTTGGTCTGACTGTCCGTATTTGTATATGTGGAAGAACAAATACTCGTGAAGAACAGATACTTGTTAGTATTTGTTCTTTGGTCTTCCGCATATACTAATGCAGATAGCCAACACTTAGCTTTTGATCTTCACCTGTATTTTTTCTTGGACTTGTGGAAATCTGCCAACAGAACAACCATCACCCATTACTTCAATTGGCATGTATGATCCTTTCAGGGTGCAACAATACTCCCCGTAAGGATTATACAGCCTATGTACTGAAGGGTTTTTCACAAGTTAATCAGATTCAATTTAACCATTTAAATTTAAAACGCAACAGAATAATAAAAAACTTGTTACAGATAGTTGATATATATAAAACTCTTTTATATATAAAATTCTACTAAAAACCCATATGGATCGATATCTGAAATCATGCTTACAAACAACCATAGAGAGTTTGGAGAACTACCTTTAAAAGAAGGATCTAGTATGGTGAGAAGGTAGAAGATGGTAGCTTCCAACCGAGAAAGCCTCAAGCAGATCTACCTGTTTTTGCTAGGATTTGCACTTCAAAAGACTCTACTCTTCTTGACCGATCAAGAAGAAGAGTTCTACACTTGTATCTTTTCAAAAAATTATATACGAAAAGAGATCAGATAGCAATCTTATATTGCATGTCTTGAAAACATAAAGTTTAGGGGAGAGAAAAGTGGGTGGGGCCCAACCCTTTAACCCATCCGTATTTCTTTACACTTCATCCGCATTTGTAAATGTGGGTGAGCTAATTTCAACCGTATTTGCAAATGGTCATCCGCATTTGTAAATATAGATGACTTGTAACACCCCGAAATTTAAACAAAAAGAAGGAAAAGAAATAAAGTCCAAAGTCGAGGGACCAAACTCGCCACCGAGAGAAAGTTGGGCGAGTGGAAGTATAAAATGGAGGAGAGGGCAGCTCATACTCCCTCTATACTCCCTAAAATCTGCCAAGAGAGGAGAAGAGAAAGAAAGGAAGAAGAGAAGGAGAAGAAAGAAGAGGAAAAAGGCTGGTTCGGGCTCGGAATTCATCGTGTAGCGAGTCAAAACGAAGCTCTAACCGAGGAGGCTGCTAAGGTGAGTTCTAGGACCACTCTTTTACATGATTTTGAATGATTTTAGGGCTGGAACACGTCTGAAAACCCTTTTTCGAGTTTTTGGGTGTAAACCCGTTTTTATGCATTTGTGTATGTGTATGATGCGTTTCGAGCTTGATATCATGCGTGGTTATGCTCGAATGAGGTCGTGGTATGTTTCCCTAAGGCTTAGGAAGGACGATTTGGGCTCAAAATGGGTTTAGATGAGTTTGGAGGCTGAAAACCCTCGGCTGCAGTCGGGATGAGCTGCATTCTGCATCAGCTAAGGCCATTCGGCAGAATGGAGGGAGACTGGAGGCCAGTCACCCGAATGGAGGGAGACTGGAGGCCTGGAGACCAGTCACCCGAATGGAGGGAGACTGGAGGCCATCACCCAAATAGAGGGAGACTGGAGGCCAGTCACCCGAATGGAGGGAGACTGAAGGCAAGCACCCAAATAGAAGGAGACTAGAGGCCTGTCACCCGAATAGAGGGAGACTGGAGGCCAGTCACCCGAATGGAGGGAGACTGGAGGTCAGTCACCCGAATGGAGGGAGACTGAAGGCCAGTCACCCGACTGGAGGGAGAATGAAGGTCTAGTCACCCGAATGAAGGTCTAGTCACTCTAATGAAGGGCCTGTCGCATGGAGGCCAGACGACTGAAGGGTGTCCATACGCCCGAATGTCCGTAGTGTTGTCCACTTTTGAAAAGTGCTGACTTAGACTCGGACCCTCGGGGTTGTAGATGATGAGTTGGGCATGGATGATGCAAGACGATGTATGATGATGAGTTGACGACGATGACGTGCATGATGTTATGTGTGATGTATGCCTAGCAGTGCGTGTGATGCATTGTATGTGGGATGTGTGTTATGAATGTATGATGATGCCTGTATGGTGATGATGTATGTTTATGATTATGTGTATGTTCCTTTTATTTATTGTATGTTTGTCTTCCCTGGCCTTTGCATTGAACATTAATGAATGAATTGAAAGTATTATGTAACGTAAAATGGAAGATAATGAAAGAGGAACATAACAAATGAATGCATGCATTAATGAATGAGTGAACAGATGAATGGCTTGCAAGCATATGTATGAGGTGAGCGACTCTGTATTACAACAGACTCGAAGAGGAAAGAAAGAAGGTTCACGACTCATTGAGAGTCATTAGCTCAACTGTGTGTGTATGATGGCGTACGATCTTGGCTAATCTATAAGGGGACATAGACACAGTGGGAGTTCAATTTTAATAACTGCTCCGATACATGCGATGTGGTATTTACTGTGTGCTATGTAGCGTACGATTTTGGCCTACCTCATGTGGATTATGTAGCGTGCAATGTTGGGCTAACCCATGAGATGGCGTGCGTTTCTGGATAAACCCCGAGAGCCCTCACACACAGGGGGAGTCGGTCTTGGTGACCTCTCCGTTGGTGCGATTTGTGCGATATGTACGGTGGAACTCATAAGCGAACATAGACACAGTAGGAGTTCAGTTTTGGTAGCTGCTCCGATACGTGCGATGTGGTATTTACTATGTGCTATGTAGCGTGCGATTTTGGCCTACCTCATGTGGATTATGTAGCGTGTGATTTTGGGCTAACCCATGAGATGGCGTGTGATTCTGGCTAAACCCCAAGTGTTCTCACACAGAGGGAGACTTGGTCTTAGTGACAACTCCATTGGTGCGATTCGTGCTATATGTACTTCGGGTATGAAAATGTGAAGGTGCGATAAGTAAGATAATAAACGAATGAAGGACAGAGCATGAAAGGAAGAAACGAACGAAAGATAATGAACGTAATGAAAGCTAAAGAACGAACAAATGAAAATAATGAACGGAAGGAGCATAATGTAAACGCATGAAATGGGATCCCTGACACTCGACCTCAGTAATCATGGCTGTGTGCCATGAAGAGGGTAAAGTGTGACCGGATCCTGATAGAAGTAAAAGACAGAAAATGAATGAAAGTTAAAGATAAAGAATGAATGAGAAAAGAAGATAATAATGATATTTTCTATGTATGTACGTACGATGTGTGTTCACATACGAAAGTATAGTATGTTTTTGAAAGAAATAAGGTACGGTTTCAAAGAAAGAAAAGTATGTATTTCATATAAAACTACAACTCACTCAGCAACACTGACTTTGATGTGTTTCCAGTTGGCAGGTATGTTGCTGAGGATGGCACGGGCGACTACTCAACTCCTTTTGGATGGCATCCATTATTATAATGTTTTTATAATGAAATGATTTTATGTAATGAACTGTAATAGTATTTTGTTAGAGCAAAAATTAGAATGGGGAACCTGAACTACTAGAGGTCCCTGTTTATAACTATTTTGTAAGAACAGTTTATTGAAATGAAAAGGATGTTTTAATGTTTCCACTGCAATGATTTTATGAATAATGATAAGAGTTATGTTTGAGTGCGATGAATGACCAGCTGTAAGCGTCCCAGGAACGGGTCCATATAAGTTGGTATCAGAGACAAAGTTTAAGTAAATTGGGTAAATATTTTCGAAAACTAATCTTAAACTGAGAACGGGATAAAAAGGGAAGGGATGCCAAACTGAGTAGCTACGTGCCATCAAGTATTTTCGTAATGTTAAGCGGCATTGTGTGTGCATGTTTTGTGATTTATGTGTTGCTGATAGATTTGGATACTGATGTAGTTAGGATAGGTAATGCTCGGGGTGTAAAGAGTAAAGTAAGTGGCTAATCACAATTGGCCACTGTAATTAGGGACTTACTATACTTGACATAAACTGAGTTGTTTCCTTAAATGACCGTGTTGGCGTTCGAATCATTCAGTGTGTTAGAAGATGGCGGGTGGTAGATCTTCTAACGCTTCTCGACGTGGAGGCGGTATTGGACGTGATGCTGAACCACGGGTCACAAGAGGAAGGTCTAGAGCTAAAAGAGTGGTTCATAAGGAGCCTGAGACCCCTCATCCGGAGGGCGGTGATGAGAATGCCAATCAGAGGGCCTCGATGAGAGAGGCGGTCGTGAAGGAAGTGCATCAGGTCATGCAGACTATCCTACCATCTGTGGTGACTGAAGTTATAAAGGCTGTTAGAGATGGGGAGAGACGAGAAAGGGGTAGACCTTCAGGCGAATGGAGACGGCCCGAAACTAAAACGGTCTTCTTTGATGACGAAGAGGAATAAAAAGAGGAAGAGCGTACGCCGGAGGCGACACAAGGCTGTAACTATAGGGCATTTCAACGATGCAAGCCCCCAACTTTTGATGGTAATGGCACTTCTGCTGCTGCTCACCGATGGGTGAGGGAAATGGAAGCTGTTCCAAATATCAGCGAGTGCCGAGAAGATCAGAAAGTAAAATTTGCTACCCACTCTTTCGTGGACTCAGCTTTGTGCTAGTGGGACAACATAGTCCAAGTTGAGGGAAGCAGGGCTATCGGGAGGATGAGATGGCCAGAGTTGAAAAGGCTGGTGATTTAGGAGTTCTGTCCTCATCGTGAGATGGATAAGGTTGAAAGAGAGTTCCTGCAGTTAGAGGCGGGAACAATGACCCATCAGCAGTACACCACCAAATTCAATGAAAAGACACGGCTAGTGTCGGATTAGGTGACACCTCTCTCATGAAAGATCAAGAGGTATATCCATGGCTTGTCGGTGGATATCCGTAGGCACATGATCGCTGCCTGACCGAGCATGTTTAGGTCAGCAGTCGATTTGGCGGGGAGGTTGTATGATGAGAGAACTATATTGGTGGTGGCTGAAGACTATAAGAAAGATGATGGAGACCGGAACTGGAGAAGGAAGAGAATTGGAAGGGATGGTGTCCCGACAAATAATAAGCACGCACGGGGGGATGACCGTCGTGTGGTAACACCTGGTGCGGGATTGGATAGATGTGGTAAATGCGGGATGGAGCATTTGGGAGAATGCCAAAGGGGACCAAATACTTGCTTCAAGTGTGGGAAGCGTGGTCATGTGGCTAGAGAATGTGGAACTGTGAGATGTTATAATTGTGGAGAAATTGGCCATATGAGTAAAGACTGTGAGAAGCCAAGGGCGGAAGGTTCGGGAGTGAAGAGGACCGGAGGAGAAGGACAGAGGGCGAACACAGCGCCTACACGATGAATCGGGAGGATGCTAGAGCGGAATTCGACTTGACATCAGGTACGTTTCTCGTAATTTAAATTTGTGCATATATGCTTTGTATGCGATGCTAGTAGTAGTTTCGTTTCTACTGCTTTCTGTTGTAAGTAGCATGTTGGGAGAAGGAACATCGATGAGCCCGTCAATGTAGAGATTGCTATTAATGAATCCACTAGGTTACCTAGATGCCTAGAGGATTGTGAGCTAGAGTTGAGAAAGCGTTTGTTCCCGCTAGATCGTTTGGGACAGACTTGGATGGACTGGTGTACACCATGAGAGGAATGGGCTAGTAATCCCTGAGATGTGGACGTATTGCCTACTTTGCCAATGTAAGATATGTGGATACACTAATATCCCAATCATCAAATGTATGGAGACCCGAGTAAGGATTATGGATGGGCAGGTATGAAGAGCGATATGACGGAGTGTGTGAGTAAATGCCTAACTTGTTTACAATTGAAGGTCGAGCACCAAATGACGTATGGGAAGTACTGAGGTGATCGAGACTACGACTGAGAAGCTCGAAAGAATCAAGCCCGATGAAAGTAACCACGGGTAGACAAGAGGTCGTATGTGGAGGAACGAGGTAGAGTGATCGAATTTCAGGTGAAGGACTGGAAAAGAGATGAGACAGTATTGCCCGCAATGGTTCAAGGAATGACAGGTTTCGGGGACGAAACCTATTTGAGGGGGGTAGACTTGTAACACCCCGAAATTTAAACAAAAAGAAGGAAAAGAAATAAAGTCCAAAGTCGAGGGACCAAACTCGCCACTGAGAGAAAGTTGGGCGAGTGGAAGTACAAAAGGAAGGAGAGGGCAGCTCATACTCCCTCTATACTCCCCAAAATCTGCCAAGAGAGGAGAAGAGAAAGAAAGGAAGAAGAGAAGGAGAAGAAAGAAGACGAAAAAGGGTGGTTCGGGCTCGGAATTCATCTTGTAGTGAGTCAAAACGAAGCTCTAACCGAGGAGGCTGATAAGGTGAGTTCTAGGACCCCTCTTTTGCATGATTTTGAATGATTTTGAGGCTGGAACACGTCTGAAAACCCTTTTTCGTGTTTTTGGGTGTAAACCCGTTTTTATGCATTTGTGTATGTGTATGATGCGTTTGGATCTTGATTTCATGCATGGTTATGCTCGAATGAAGTCGTGGTATGATTCCCTAAGGTTTAGGATGGTCGATTTAGGCTCAAAATAGGTTTAGATGCGTTTGGAGGCCGAAAACCCACGGCTGCAGTCGGGATGATCTGCATTGTGCATCAGCTAAGGCCATTCGGCCGAATGGAGGGAGACTGGAGGCCAGTCACCCGTATGGAGGGAGACTGGAGGCCAGTCACCCGAATAGAGGGAGACTGGAGGCCAGCACCCAAATGGAGGGAGACTGGAGGCCAGTCACCCGAATGAAGGGATACTCAAGGCCAGTCACCCGAATGGAAAGAGACTTGAGGCCTGTCACCCGAATGGAGGGAGACTGGAGGCCTGTCACCCGAATAGAGGGAGACTGGAGGCCTGTCACCCGAATGGAGGGAGACTGGAGGCCAGTCACCCGAATGGAGGGAGACTGCAGGCCAGTCACCCAAATGGAGGGAGATTGCAGGCCACTCACCCGACTAGAGGGAGAATGAAGGTCCAGTCACCCAATTGGAGGGAGAATGAAGGTCCAGTCACCCGAATGAAGGTCTAGTCACCCAAATGAAGGGCCTGTCGCATGGATACAAGGCGACTGAAGGGTGTCCATACGCCCGAATGTCCGTAGTATTATCCGACTTTCGAAAAGTGTGGACTTAGACGCGGACCCTCGGGGTTGTAGATGATGAGTTGGGCATGTGAAAGGATGTCAGACCTCGTTTGATCACTTAGATCAGGATTTGCAGCGGAATAGTATAAGAATTAGACAAATTCAAGCAAGAACACAAATGATAAATCAATAGAACAGTATAGTTATAGAGAGAAGAGATATTTCTGCAAAAAGGAATATTTCATTCAATCACACGCTTCCCCAATTACAAAATTAGGTCATCCTTCCTTTTATAAGGAAGGTGACGTCAGCTGATGTCACTTGATAGTGACATCTAACCGTTATTACAATAACTACTGAAATATAACTAAACTACTGAAGATGTCTTACAACAGCTGACATCTTCTTACAAAAGCTAAGTGTAAACTTAACATAACTACTAAAACATATAACTACTGAACTACAACGTCTGAAGAACAGGCTTTTCAGATGTTTTACAATAAGTAAACTACTGAAAGAAAACTACTAAAAGGAAAACCATCACAACAACTGAAGAGTACTTCTTCAGCTTTTGTGACAACCTATAAAATCTTCAGTACTTGTAATCTTCAGCACTTGAACTTCAGCTGACGTCTTCAGTACTTGAACTTCAGCTGATGTCTTCAGTACTTGAACTTCAGCTGATGTCTTCAGTACTTGAACTTCAGCTGATGTCTTCAGTACTTGAACTTCAGCACTTGTACTTCAGTTGATGTCTTCAGTACTTGAACTTCAGCTCATGTCTTCAGTACTTGAACTTCAACTGATGTCTTCAGTACTTGAACTTCAGCACTTGTAGTCTTTAGTTGTTGTCATCAGCTGATGAAACCTTCAGCAGTTGTTGTGATGTCTGTGGGTCTTAAAGGTTTTTCTGATCAGGCTCATTGGTTCTTTTGGTCCAATAAACTCCCCCTAAACCAATGCAGCCAAAACCTTTAACTTTATTGATGTCCCACTTATTAGGCAGAAAAGTGTTGTCTTTTTCTTCTGGATCAGCTCAGAAATGACCAAAATCAGCGCAGGCCAGGGAAGAGGTTTTCAAAGATCTGATTGGCAAAGGATGGATGGGAACTTTATCTTGGGGAACTGGACACAAAGCTGTTACCCCATCCATGGAACCTACTTCCCAACTATGAGTCTGTAAGACTCTCTCACATAAGCCTCAAGTAATACAAGTTGATCCTCCTTGGTAAGGTCTTCGACTTCTCCCTTAAAAAATGATTCAGGCCCATAATACTCAGACAGGTATTTGACCTGCTTCCCATTTCTTAACTCAACAGTTGTGATTTCTCTATAAGCAAATTTATCAGGGTGATTACCCTCTAGCAGCAACTGGAGTTCATTTTGTCTGACTTCCTCAAGCCTCTTGTATACTAACCCCTTTTTTACCATTTTGTTCTCCAATAGCTTTTGTGGGGGAAGATTAGCTTTATAGGCTTTCTTAAAGTCTTCTAGGATCTCCCGGGGTAATACTACAATGGCCAGCATGATCACTACATCTACGATCTTTTTCACTTGGCCATTGTATCTGTGTGGAATGTTTTTTCTTGTGAATCCTATGACTCACCCTGGGATCAGGACAAAACCTTAATCTCTCCTTCTGATATTGAAAAGTCTGTTTGAGAGCATATAGCCTCTGAGCATGTTTTCTCATGGCTATAATCGATAAAGTTTGAGTATAAACCTTATCAACCATTCTCAACACATCCTTATCGTGCAGTCTTTACTGTTGCTCTTCTTCAATTTTCACCTTTACAGTTTCCATCTGAAGGGCATGAGTGATTGTTGATGGTTGACTTTTGGCCTTGGGCAGTGCGATGACAGTAGAAATAGGCAGCCTGTCCTCATCCTCATCATCATCATCTTCTTCTTCTTCAAGCCTCAACACCCTTCTCTTCCTCTTCTGGGATGCATCATCGGCTATTGGTTTCGTGGTAAAGGGAGTTGGTTTTGAGGGTTGTCATGTGGTTGTTTTGGTGTGGGAGATTGGACAGGCTGTTCTAGCATTTTTGTAAGTGAAGCTTTGGTGTGCTTGGCTAGATCAGTCCTGCTCCCAGCACCAGATTCATTCAGGACTTCTATGATCATCCCTTTAGTGAATACTTCAGACAAACAGATCTTGTTGGTTATTTCCAAGATACTATCCCTGGACCATGATTTGACTTCAAGGACTGATCTCCCCAGATACTTTGAAATGAATCTTGCCATAGCTTCAAGTCTCTCCTTCTCATTTTCACTATAGCAAGACCATCGGTGTTGAATCTCCTGAATCTCTAAACTTCTGATCTCAGAATCAAGCTTAGCTGTATCAAAGCTTTGCCTAAACAGTTGATCAATGATTTTATCCATTGACCTGCTATGTTGGTCATCAGCTTTCTTGATCATATCATCAAAATTCTTCTGAGCAGGAGTTTTCTCACTTTCATCACCCTTCTTTTTCTTATAAGTGACATGAAATTCCTTCTCTTTCACAGTATCCTTCTCCATCTCCTTCTCCTTATCCACCTCTTTCTCCACCTCTTTCTCTTTCTCTTTTACCTTTTCAACTCTTTTTCTCTTGATGACTTTCACTGACTCCCCCTTTTTGGTTGCATTGGTTGCAGGGGTTTAAATGTCAGAAATTTTCTTTGACACAGCATCATCAATCATGGTTTAGATGTTTAAGGAAAGCCTCTTATCAAGGGTTTTATTCACATTATCAGTGATGATGGGAGTGATGAGAGGCAGGGATGTTTGAAAGATAGCAACCATTTGCCCAGAAGGGTTCTGTCCTTGATAAATGGTGCCAGAAGTAGAGGCTGGTGGCTAAGTATTTGGGAGTGGCTCTGTGTGTGGGAGACCTTCAGAAGAAGGTGCCATCTGTGGGTGAATTGTGGCAGATGGACTTGATTCTTCAGTCATTTTCGCAAGTAGTTCTTTTAATCTACTTACCTCATCTTCAAGAATTATGTTTTGGGCTAACACATCATAAAAGAAGCCCAGGTCATCATCAGTGTTAGCTGAATCACCTGACCACCTGATGATATCAGGATGAACATGTACTGAGTGTGGATCAGTATGTACATGTGCCCCTTTGTCTTGGAACTAGGGACTTCCTGCCTCAGGATGAAATCCTTCATCAGCAGTTGCCTCTGGTGAGGACTTAGAGATGTTACCAACTTCACCCTGTTCATGTGCTGAAGCAGGAGAAGTGGCAGCCTCACCAGATGTTCTGATCTCATCTTCCATACAGGGAGATAGAACATTGTAATCCCTATGCTGTGGGCTCTCAGCAACACTTGGATCCTCTCTCTCAGTGGTTAAGGTTTGCCCAGTTGTAATAGGTTCTTAGGGAGAGGGTGGAGTGTTGAGCTGAGTTAGCACTTTTGTAATTAGAATGGTTGGACTTTGTGGGGCGGTTGTAATGGGAGATAGGGGTGAATCAGTTTGCACCTGGGGAGAGTGGTGCTCTTCAATGGTAACCTTCTCAAGTGAGATAGGTTCCAGAGATGTGGCTGCCCCGGAAGTGGTTGCTTCAGGATCCTGTTGAGAGGATGCCTGAGCGGCTGAGGCTAGTAGAGTTCTTGTAACTATTGGGGGATTAATACCAGTAGCTACTTCCAACCTTTATATTGCAGGGGCATCCTCAGGGGACTCAACTCCCTAAGTAGCCTTTTTGGGCTTTTTGGCTTTTGGCTTGGTGGTGACTTTGGATTTGGAGGAGGAGGATGTGGGTTCCCGCTGCTTGGGTTTTAGCAGCTTGGCAGCCTGTTTGAGGTGTGTGTCTGAGTTGTGCCTGGAGTATACTTCAGGCAATACAGCCAGAGCAGGGACTCCTAGGCCAACAAGGCCCTCAGTATT
>BJCO01793187.1:0-11826 GCA_018326465.1 Flaveria floridana | reverse complement strand
ATGAAGAAAGACTATTGGTGGCCGGGTATGAAACGTGACGTGGTGGAGTATGTGAGTAAGTGCCTTACTTGCTTGCAAGTGAAGGCAGAACATCAGAAGCCCTACGGGAAGATCTAACCATTGGATATAGCTGAGTGGAAGTGGGAGTATATCACCATGGACTTTATTACGAAGTTACCGCGTACCCCGAAAGGGTATGATGCCATATGGGTGGTAGTTGATCGTTTAACGAAGAACGCTCACTTTCTGTCGATCCGAGAGACGTATTCGTTGGAGAGACTCACGGATCTGTTCATCAGAGAGATCGTAGCTCGCCATGGCGTGCTGGTGTCTATTGTATCGGATCGTGACACCTGATTTACATCGAAGTTTTGGAAGAAATTCCATGATGCGATGGGGACGAGGCTACATATCAGCACGACTTATCATCCTCAGACTGACGGGCGGTCTGAGAGGACGATCCAGACACTCGAGGACATGCTTCGAGCGTGTGTGATCGATTTTGGAGGGAGTTGGGATGACTATCTGCCGTTAGCAGAATTCTCGTACAACAACAGTTATCATGCCAGCATTGGCATGCCACCATACGAGATGCTATACGTTAAGAGATGCAGAACACCTATTTGTTGGGGTGACATTGGTCAGAAAGAGTTGGGAAGTATTGAGATGATCGAGGCTACGACTGAGAAACTAGAAAAGATCAAAGCCTTTATGAAGGCAGCTAAAGATAGACAGAAGTCATATGCTGATAAGAGGCGGAGATCGATTGAGTTCCAGGTGGGTGACAGGGTTATGTTGAAAGTCTCACCTTGGAAGGGCATCATTCGGTTTAGGAAGCGGGGCAAGTTGAGCCCGAGATATATAGGACCTTTCCGAATCATTGCTCGAGTAGGATAGGTGGCCTATAGGTTGGAACTACCAGATGAGTTAAGTGGAATTCACCCGACATTCCATGTATCTCATCTGTGGAAGTGTTTAGCAGACGAGGACATGATTGTACCACTGGGAGATATCAAAGTGGATGAACGGCTCAATTATGTGGAGCAACCAGTGGCGATCACTGATCGTAAAGAGAAAAGGCTAAGGAATAAAGTGGTTCCTCTTGTGCGTTTACAGTGGAAGCACAGGAAAGGGTCCGAATCTACGTGGGAGACTGAAGCGGAGATGAGGCAACATTACCCTCATTTGTACAAGGAATAACAGGTTTCGGGGATGAAACCTATATAAGGGGGGTGGACTTGTAACACCCGGATAATATAAAGAGTGGTAAAATAAAGAATAAAAATGGAAATGTGCCATTTAACCCAAGTGGAGGAGTTAAATGTGTCAAAAGTACAAAAAATTAAACATTCTTTTTGTACAAAAGCAACATGGCCGCCCATACCATGTCACTTTTCACCTACATTCGGAATTTTAGAGAGAGATAGTGAAGAAGAGCAGAGAATTCTCGGATGTTATAGAAGAGGAAAGGGAATTCGAAGTTTTTGGTAAGAATTCTTAGTTTTATGATGTTTTTTTAGATGTTTCTAGTCTCGATTATGTGTTTATAAATGTGTTTGTGTGTTCAGGTTGTATGTGTGTGGGTTTTAGGTGCTAAAAACATCTGAGAAAGCTCAAGAGAGAGAGGTTTAAACCCGGAAACAACTAAGATGAGTTCTAGACCTCGTATTTTACTTGTTTTAATTCTTTGGGGCTGAAAATGTATGTAAAACCGTTTTTACAAAGTTCATTTTGAACACCCGTATGTATTTATGTGTGTATGATAATGTTCTTATGGTGGTTAGGTGTTAGTTATAATTAGAATGGTGTTAATAAGCTTAGAACATATAAGAAAAATGATTGGGATTGATAATATGTTAAAACATGCTAAACAGGTTGCCCAACCACCCAAACAGTACTCCCAACCGTCTGAGATTTGCTTTGGAAAGTTTAAGTAGGCCCAAACGTCTAAACAGGGCCCAACCGCCCAAACAGTGTCTCAACTGTCTAAAAATGCATTAGAAAATTTCAAGTGTAATACCATGCGTCTGAACAGTAGCCCATGCGTCTAAGGTTTTGAATCAGGCGCCTAAGTGAGGGACAAACGTCCAAATAGTGCCCATGCGTCTGGGATTCCCCAAACGTCTAAGTGTTAAACCATCTGAATAGTGCCCATGCGTCTGGGATTCCTCAAACTCCTAAGTGTTGAACCGACCAAATAGTACTCATGCGCCTAAACAGGACTCATTCGCCTGCATAGTGCTCATGCGTCTAGAACACTTAGAATAATTTCTGAAATTTTGAACAAAACAAAATCATTAGAGTTTGACCCAAGTTTGACTTAGGGTTTTTAATTGTTAATATATTTACATTATTATAAGTTATTCCTATGATCATAGTGATTATTATTGTGTGACTTATGTGGTGTGCCTATGACCATAAATGCAAGTATTATCTATAACATAGTGGAAGAGAAATAACAAAGAGAAGTGAAACTTAATTGAAAAAGTTAACAAGTCTTGCAAGCATATAGGAGGTGCACGACCATGTTGTCATTAACTCAACTGTGATGCGGGTTAGCTACCCCTTATGCTCACAGGGCCAATCAATTGAGATTGGCGGACCTTTGTAGCATGCCCTAGGTGACTAGGCCGGCCTTGTATACAGTAATTCAGACCATAGACTGTAGGGGGCCCAACACCAGTTTCTCCATGCATATAGTTTAGGGTGTTGCTCATTGGTCCACATAGACAGCGAAAGATAAAGTTAAAAGAGTTCGAAATAAACAAGGCATACAGTAAAGAAAGAGAGCCTTACCTTGTTGTATAGTTAATGCTTGTTCACGTACAAGAGTAAGAGATGTATTTTATAGAAAGTGTATTTTCATATATATATATATATACATCACACAAGGTATTTTAATACTTTTAAAACTAGAACTCACTCAGCAACGCTGACTTTTATACATTTTCAGTTGGCATGTAAAGGTTGCTGAAGATGGTACAAGGGTGAAGCTACTCGACAGGGAAAGTCTAACATCCATTCTTAAGTCATGATATTGTTGTTTTGCAATGCAATTAAGCAACCTTTTGTAACTTTAACATTGTTGTATTGCTTAACAATAATATCTTTTAATAATAGAGAATGGGTTTTGCTAACGTAATTCCGCTGTGTATTTTTATGAAAGGTATATTAGTATGTTTTATGTGCAATGAATGACCAACTGTGAGGTGCCGGGAATGGGGCTTTACAGTGGTAAACTTCCTGTCACCCATATTGGTTCTACTATTATCACTCCTAATATTCATTTGAATGATGTTTTAATTGTTCCCGATCTTCAAAAGAATTTGCTTTCCATTAGTAAATTAACAACTGATAACAATTTAGATGTGTTGTTTTCACAACCAAACTTTTACATACTTGACCACAAGACGAAATGGATAATGGCACAAGGAAGATGTGAAAATGGACTTTATGTTTTGCAGTATGGTTATCAAGATTTTGTTGCTCTCTCCCCAAATAAAGCATTTTCTGAACTTTGACATCAATGGTTGGGTCATGTGTCGTTTGACACCATTTTGGACTTAAATAAAACTGTATGTTTACATGTAACTTCTATTTTGCAAGAACCAGGTTTATGTTCGGGTTGTTAAATGTATAAATCGACTCATTTATCTTTAACTATTAATGATTAATGAGCTTTATCTCCTTTGGACCTTTCTATTGTGATTTATGGGGGCCATCGTCTGTGAAGTCAAATAATGGATATAGATTTTATGCTTTGTATATGGATGATTACTCTCTGTTTAGTTGGTTATATCCATTATGGATAAAATCAGAATTTTTTACCATCTTCTTAAACTTTATAAATTTGTGCAAACCTGATTCTCCAGGAAAATAAAAATACTTCAAGCTGATTGTGCTATATTTAATCATAGTGTTCGTAGTATTCTTTAAGAAAATGGTACTTTTCATCGCCTTTCTTGCCCATACACTCCTCAATAGAATGGTCGGGCTGAGAGCAAGCATCGGCATATGGCTTGGAAATGAGGTTTAATGGATTTGTTCCCCCGTCTTACTGGGTTAAAGCCTTTACTATGGCTGTTTATATTATCAATCAGTTACAGTCACATGTTTTGGCTCATAAATCACCTTTTGAGGTCATGTTCTCTCACAAACCGACCTATGCTAATCTTTGTGCCTTTGTTTGTCGGGTTTATCCCTATTTACATGATTATGCACCTCATGAACTCTCACCACGAAGTCTCCAGTGAATATTTTTGGGATATTCCTTTCAATACAAAGGATATTATTGTCTTGATCCTTCCACGTCTCAAATCTAGATTACAAGACATGCGTGGTTTGACAAGCCTTTGTTTCCTTTTTCTGAAAATGTTTCAAATATTAATCCCTCATGCTTACCTCTGTCTCCCTTTTTGGAAGAACATCATAGTGTCATGACTCCCGCTCTAGCATCAACCCACCCTAAAAACCCCCAATCAACATCAACTTCCAGCCCTCAAATACCCACTACCAAACCTTGTAGGCTTTGCTGTGACCCCAATCCAACCATCGACCAATCTCAAACCCACAACCCACATGTTCTATCTGCCCCTTATTTTCCCAACCCTGCTACTACACATCCCTTCACCATTGAGCCCATGTCTTCTTAACTTGAGCCTACTACAGACCAACATGTCCTAACCGAACCCACTGAGCCTTTACCTCCCCCTATCTGCTCGTCTACCTCTCTTGTGCCACCTAACACTTCCTCCCCACACCCTATTCAATCAAGATCTAAGTCTGGGATTTATGAACCAATATATCATGCTAATCTTGCACATAAGTCTCATCATGCTCTTTTTCGGCTTTGCTTTCATCTCATGACCCCAAGGGATTTAAAAGTGAAAGTAAGAGCCCTTATTGGATGGATGCAATGAAAAACGAATTAAGTGCACTTGCCAAAAATAACACATGGACTACTTGCCATGTCCACAAGATCATAATATTGTTAGGTCCAAATGGTTATTCGAACGAAGTTTTGAGCTGATGGTTCTATTGATCGCCATAAGGCAAGGCTCGTTGCTTAAGGTTTCAGTCAAGATTCTGGTCTTGATTACTTTCACACATTTGATCTCAAGGTTTCATTCTATTATACGCATTGTTCCGTCACTTGCAGTTATAAACAACTGAACTCTTTATCAACTTGATATGAATAATTCTTTCTTGCACGGATGGATCTCTGAATTGGTTTATGTGGAACAACCACCTGGGTTTGCTGACCCTCGTTATCCTCACCACTTGTGTCACCTTAACAAAGCCATCTATGGCTTAAAGCAGGCGCTTGTGCTTGGTTTCAATGCTTGAGTAATTTTTTGGTTTCGAATGACTTCACTTGTCTTCAATCAGATCCATCCTTATTTGTTTTCAATCGGGATAATTGTCTTATGTACCTTTTAGTATATGTCGATGATCTCATTCTCACTGGTAACCAACCAATGCTCCTCACATCTTTTATTAATCGGTTGAATCGGGAATTTGCAATTAAGGATCTAGGAGATTTAAATTACTTCTTTGGTCTTGAAGTAACCCATTCATCTAATGGGTTGTTCCTATGTCAATCGAAATATGCTCATGACATACTCCAACAATTTGACTTTCTTGACACTAAGCCTGTTCATACTCCTCTTGCAACCATCGTCGTCTTTAGTTCACAGGGAGTTGCTTATAAAAAACCATAAATATTTTCGATCTATTGTTGGTGCCTTACATCATTTAACAATCACTCGTCCAGATATTTCTTATGTGGTGAATCAGGTCGGCCAGTTCTTACAACAACCTACTAACATACACTTTCAACATGTTAAAAGGATTTTTTGTTACATTAAAGGCACTCCTGCCTATGGGCTCTCTTTTACCAAACCTTCTTGTACATCCATAATTGGGTATTCGGATGCTGATTGGGCTCGTTGTTTGGAGAGGCACCGGTCTACTTATGGTTATTCTATTTTTCTAGAAGAAACATGGTCTCTTGGAGTGCTAAGAAACAACCAACCATTTCTCGCTCCAATTATGAGTCAGAGTACCATGCCATGGCAAGTGCTGCTGCTGAGATTATTTGGCTAACCCACTTGCTTCGTGAACTTCATGCTTTAGCCTAACACTTCTTTGTGACAATCAAAGTGCTTTATTCATGACTTAGAATCTGATTTCTCATAAACGAGCCAAACATTTTGATTTGGATTACCACTTCATCTGTGAACTTGGCTCTTGTGGCAAGGTTCATACTAAGTTTGTCCCAACCAAGCTTCAAGTTGCTGATATTTTCACTAAAAGCCTCAGTCGAACCCAATTTGAGTTCTTCCGCTTGCAGTTATGTCTTGGTCCACCACCCTTTCGCTTGAGGGGGGTGTTAGTATACCTTTTGTTTAATGTATATTATGGCAGTGGTACCTAGTTGTAATTTCCTCATTGTTGTATGACATGTAAATTATTTCTCTATTTATATATTTGTTCCACTAATTGTGGATTTCACTCTAAATTAATATTGACACATATAAACAATGCATACATACCTTAAATGCCGGTACGTACATGGGTATTTATACCCTAAGTCTTGACGGTTACGATGGAGCTAGTTAAAATAGGTGGTTATTGGCAACAAAAAACTATAAGGACATATAACTGTCGGTTGACCCGTTTAGCACTTAATTAGACCTATTACTTAATTGGACACTTTTACAATATTAACTTATTTACACTTATGTAACATGAATTTTGATGACAATATTATATCTCCAACAATGTCCCACCTAAGCTTGACATCAAAGGCTCCACCAGCTTCTTGTTTGGTTGGACCAAAGTATTGTGGTTAATTCCGGACATTCATTAGTGTCTTTAAAAATTAAGAAACAAAGAACGGCTTCTTGGTCACTGGCTGAAGCCGAGTATTGAGATATGTGTTTATCAACCTATGAAGGTATCTGGCTGGTAAATTTCTTACATGAGATGCAAGTTCTTGTATCTCTTCCAGTTTTGTATTTTTCCACAACACAGCTGCTTTCGTTTGCAGGAAATCAGGTCTTTAGCAATCAGACTAAGCATTTCAAGGTTGATTTATTCTTTTTACGTGAAAAAGTTGATATCAGCCGATGGCATTAATTTTACAAGAACCAAGTCTTGGAATTTGCTTGCGGACATTTTTAAAAAAAGTTTGTTGTTAACCTTAATCTTCATCTTGACATGTTTAATAAGTTGAATTTGTTTCACCCGTTTGCAACATAAAATTTACGGGTTGTTAAAAGTAAAAAAAAATACTTTTAATTTTATCTGTTTTTTGTCACTTTCTAATGTGTGCTTTATGTTGGGCTGAGGAGTTTATCTAGGTATTGGGATGTTAAATGTTATTGGACTGGAGATGGGATGATGTTAAGTGACCCGAAGGCCTTGATTCCATGACTATTGATGTGAAAACATCTGGGTATCCACATCAGTAGTCAGAGTCTATATAAGCTAGAGAGAGCTTTGTGTTCAATTGAGAACCTTCTAGATTTATCTATTCTCCATGGCCAACACATCATCTTCATTCCTGAGTTTAGGGATTTCTTCTCACTAGAACAAAAGCTCAATTCTTGAGTGTCTATGTTATTCTTTTGTATGAGCTCAGGTGGAAGAGTTGATGATCTGTTAGTTTTTCAATTCTTGTTGTTCATTGGTCTTGTTAAGTTTTTAGGGTTTGTTAGCTATTTCATCAAGTTGTTTTATGTCTCTGATTTGTAATAGATTGTTTTTGTGTAAAGGGCATAATGAAGACAATGAAAACACCCTTTATAACATCCACAGGGGTGATCCCTTATCACATCCACAGGGGCGATGTGCCTAGCTTGATAGGGTGATGTGGCATGCGCATCACGTCCCAATATTATACATGGGCTTATGCATAGTGACGGATCCATGAATTTTTTTCCATAAAGTCACTACTTTTAGATGCTCCAATTTAATCAAGTGGACATAAAGATTTACCATTTGGATCGGGTCATATCAGGTCAGTAATAATAAATATGCAATGCAGAATATTAGAATAAACACTTGTTGTTAGAATACTTAAAATTAGTGATAACTTTAATAAATAATGGAATAATGTATAATCCAAGTTTGTTTTTGTTTCCACCATCCTTTTGAGAAGCTACCTTATTCATATTAGGAAATCTTGTATCTTCTTCCAAATTAACAATGTAATCGGTGGCGAAACCGCGAACTTCTAACTAGAACATCATAATGATATATAAAAAATGTATACAAATAATATAAGCAATCAATTAACTAGAATTTTAGGGTAAATTATATACAAAGAATACATTTTTAAGGTAAATAAAACAAATATAGGTAATAAGTTAATTAAATAAAAAATAGATTTATAAGCTACTTAAATTAACAAAGAAAGTAATATAAATAAAAAGACTCACTTAAAAAATAATTATTATTCAGTATTTCATAGATTATAAGGAAAGTATTTTTGAAGAGACTATTGTAAAGTTCCGTATGAACTAATTATGTTATTGATCGATAGTAAATAAAAAACACTAGGTAAATTCCAAATATATCACTGCCCTGCCCAAATCTTTGTTATTCGTATTCAAATTTTTGTTGCAAGTTTTGCACTTCGTAAAAAAAAAAAGAAAGTTCCAGTAAACATTTTCTTTCGGGTGTTGTTTTACATACATAGCCCTTCCATGTTATTTTCAGTTGTTGTATCCATCCCCTTAATTTTTATGGAAATGTTCAACTATATAGTTTTGAAAATCTAAAAAGTGCAAGAAGGATTAATATATTAACATGTATCTTTTTTATTAAAATTAGGATGAGGGTAAAACTAGTAATGTCCCACATTCTCAATTTTTATCTTTTTCTAAACGCTTATAACTTTTACATACAACATTACTTTTTATTAAAATTACACTATAAAAATAAATATTTTTTTATCTTTAAAATGCGTATAGTATTGATATAAAAAATAATTTTTTTACTGTTTTTTAACTCATTGTGAAATATTAGTTTTTTTAATGTTTTCTAACTTATTATGAAATATTAAAGATTAAAAAAGCTTATTTTTATGATGTAAATTTTTTATACTTTTATGTAACAACATTATATGTGTTTTAATGATTAAAAATATTTGTTTTTATGATGTAATTTTTTTAAATAAAGTAATGTTGTAGGTAAAAATTACGAGCGATTAAAAAAAGAGTAAACTTGAAAATGTGGCTTAGACTAAAATACATTTAGTCTCTCATTTAAGTTTTTTAATAATTTATCATATCATCAAATTTTATTAGCCCTCCCTTCTTAGATCTGATCGATAATAATCATTCTCAACCTTTTCCAAATAACTTCAACCTAACTTTTTAAAATAACTACTACTTTTTTAACTCTTAAAAGTTACTATTTTTTAACATATGTATTTGATAACGCTTTTAATATGTGATATCAACAACTTATAAATTTCTATTATTTATTTTGTCTTCTAATTTTTATTTATCTTGTATTTTAGTGCTTTTACTTTAACTAAAATTATTATACTAATTTTGATAAACCCGTATATTACACGGATTTAATAAATAAAATATTAAATAAAACAAAATTTTTTTATTATGAAATAATATTCTAACGTAAGACATGACTGAAATTACTTATGGATAAGGATTATAACTTTTAGTTTTAATTATGTTTAGTTTATAAAAATTCTACTTTTCAGAAAAGCCAATATTAAATATTTCCTATTTTTAAAAATTAGATGTTTTAAAAAATTTTCTTTTTATAAAAACTTTGTTTCTTTAGAATATCATTAATAAAAAGATCTATTTCATAACTTACTTAACAACTATTTTTAAAATTTAGAAAAAAATTTAAATATTACTATTATTAATTAATATAGTTATTTAATGTGAGAAAGAAACAATAAAATTTTGATAAGAACAATATAATGTTGACACGTCTCACCGTTAGTTAATAAAATATAAAAAGACTAGTATTACTATTAATATTATTATATATAAAGAAAATTATATTTTAAAATCTATTAAACTAATCTATCTCTCTCTCTCTCTCTATATATATATATATATATACACACACACACACATATATATATACATATATATATACATATATATATTATATATATATACATATATACATATATATATACATATATATATATACATATATACATACATATATATATATACATATATACATACATATATATATATATATATATATATATATATATATATATGTGTGAGTAGGATAGAATGAGAAGAGAAAAGAGGTTAGAAGTGCTAGAAGTGACTGATCCACATCTGCACCAAGAAGACCCCGCGTAGACGTTTTTGGATGAGACGCCTTCGAAAAATCAAACAGTCTGTAGAAGGAAATGTTTGCTCGTGGTCTACGCGGCGCATACATAAGAGCTCAAGAAGAACTTACTGAAAAAACAAATAGCCCCTTTGGTGTCTATTTACACACTCTAGAGATCAAATCATTTACATCATATTAGCAAAGTGAGTATTCATAGCCTTTTTTTATATGTTTTATATATTTTGGGGAAATCATGTGATTCAATATTCAATTGTTGATATTCATCGTTATGTTATTTCAAAATTCAATTCAATACATGCTATGTAATTACTTGTAATTATGTGTTCATAGTTAGATAAACTTGATGATATAACACAATTATTAATTCATGCAACCACGGTATCAATGATAAATCTATTAGTTTGACAAACCCACCCCATTTGTTTAGTCGCGGAGTGACTCTGGGTCGTAAAAGACTCGTTAAGGTAATGATAAAAGTACGAATTGAACGAATGATGAAGATAATAATGCTATTACCAAGGTGTACGTACGATGTATGATCGCACATAAAAGTAAAGAATGGTTCTTATACAAAAGTAAAGTATGTTTTATTAAAAAACTAGGACTCACTCAGCAACGCTGACTTTTATACACTTTTCAGTTGACAAGTAACAGGTTGCTGAGGATGGCACATGGGTGAAGCTACTCGGCGAGCATGACTGACATCCATTCATGTTTTGACAATACTGTTGTTTTGTAATTCATTCAACCAATCTTTTTGTGACTCATAAACTACAATGTATTGCTTAACAACAGTGTTTATAATGAATGAATGGTTTTTGTTAAATTAATTTCCGCTGCTTAAATTTATAATATGTAATGTTTTATGTGAATAGTGCTGTGAATGACCAACTGTGAGGTGCTCGGGAACGGGGCCTTACAATATCCCAGTGGTTTCTGAATACCCAAAAGTGTTTCCGGAATACCTACCGGGACTTCCCTCGAGTCGACAAGTTGAATTCCATATAGATTTGCTGCCTGGTGCTGCACCAGTAGCCAAGGCGCCGTACCGACTCACCCCTCCTGAAATGAAGGAACTGATGATGCAAATTCAAGAACTACTGGACAAAGGATTCATACGTCCGAGTGTCTCTCCATGGGGTGCCCCAGTGCTATTTGTGAAGAAGAATGATGGAACCTTACGTATGTGCATTGACTACCGGGAGTTAAATAAGCTGACCGTAAAGAACCGTTACCCTCTTCCGAGGATAGACGACCTATTCGATCAACTACAAGGGGCAAGCTATTTCTCTAAGATAGATTTAAGGTCCGGTTACCACCAACTGAAGATAAGAGAAAAAGACGTACCCAAGATGGCCTTCCGAACTAGGTATGGACACTATGAGTACTTAGTCATACCCTTTGGACTGACTAATGCACCAGCAGCGTTCATGGACCTCATGAACCGTGTATGCCGCCCTTATCTCG
>BJCO01793180.1:0-13950 GCA_018326465.1 Flaveria floridana | reverse complement strand
ACATAAATTATCATTAATTACATTAATGTAATACACAATTCAAGTACAAAAAGTTTCAAATACATAAACAATCTTAATGATTACTTTTGTCTTGTACTTGAGGCTCGTCAGCTTGAGGAGCTAAGGACTAGGTTCCTTAATCTTGATTCCTTTTAATGCGCCTCTTCCCTATTGATTGAGTTGAGGCTGATGCATTAGCATCAACTTCAGGATCATCCTCCTCATCATCATCATTCTTTTTCTCCTTTCCACTCTCTCCGGCTTCCTCTTCGTCACTGTCTTCTTCTGATTCATCATCACTTGAATAATCATCATCATCACCATCATCATCTCCATCTCCCTTAATCTTTAGTGGCTCATCTTTCTTTCCCTTCAGCTTCAACATTATCTTCTTGTTCTTTTTCTCTAACTCCTCAATCCTTTTGGCAGATGCCAGCACTAGCTCGTTTTGAGCTTGCAGGGCTTTATGAGCTCAAACTAAAGCTCTCTCATGAGCTTCGTTCTTCTCAGTGAGCTGGGCAATCTGCTTGCCCTGTGCTGTATTGACCGCCATCAGCTGGTTCATCTGGTTGGCCCTTAGATCATCCGTTGCCAATAGCTTAAGCACTAGTCTTTTTAGGCTCGCCAACTATTCCTCTAACCCAACTGTGGGTAGAGTAGTGCCCTGTGGAGGTGGGAACTGGGTGGATGTGTCGGCTTGGCGAATGGTAGGTGTAGTAGTGGATGTGGTGTAGATGGGAGTAGGAATAGGAATGGATTGTGGAGGGACGGTTTTAGGTATGGTGGGTAAGGATTATGTGGCTATATGATTGGTGGTGGGAATGTCGGTGGCAGTGGTGGTGGTAGTGTCGGTGACAGTAGTGGTGGTAGTGTCGGTGACAGTGGTGGTGGCAGTGGCTGTGGTAGTGGAGGAACTCATAAGGATGATCCTCTGTCTCTTCCCCTTCTTGCCATAGGGTTGGGCCATTCTTTTCTTCCTAAACCCCTTTGCAGCTGGGCCCCCTAGACTGATGGGCTGGTCTGGTGTATATGATGGATCTGTGACCTCAGTGTCAACACCCTCAGCACTAGTTTAGCGTCCACTAACCGCCTCTTTCCATTTCTCGGTAGCCACAACCCTGCTACCGACTCTCCTGGTGAGAGGCTCCATATCAGAATCATCATCTTCATCTATCAGGAAGTCCTGCTGGATGGCAGCTTGCTCGGATCCACCAGGAGCTAAAGAATCACTCTTCTAAGGTTGTGGAGGAATAGTAAACGTGTCAGTGGCTCTTGATTAAGTAGAGCCCTCATCTCCACCACCTTAACCATGATCTTGGTCATCATTATCATCGACTTCGTCATCATCGGGAATCATGATAGACTCAACATCGGAGTCGCTGTCGTCATGGTGCCACTTCTTTCTGGCTGGCGCGACATAGTCGATGTTAGCCAGATGACCGAATAACCTCATAACCAGGGGCTTCACCTGCTTACCCGGGTATACCTTCATCCTACCTAACGTAGTGTCATCCATAACCTCTAATGACACCTCATCATCCTTCAGCTTGGGCAGGTGAGGTAGCTTCTCGTTAATGATAAGCTGCAGAAACCTGGGATACATGTAGAATCCCTCCTTCCCCTTAGCCTCGACGTTCTCCCTCATGTAGTTGAAGAACATCCGAGAGAAACCGAACGGGTGGTTGAGCACCAACACAAAAAACGTGTTCTGAATTTGGTCGCTGATCTCGTCAAAACCACCGCGTCGGGAGGCTTTGCACTTTAGGATCACATGTGCCAAGTACTTGAACGGCGGGCACATGTTGCTCTTGTTAAGCACGACGACATTGATGTCACCGGCATACTTGATCCGTAGGAAGCATCCCCTCACAGTCATTGGATGTAGCTTGGTGGGAAAGTCCGAGTCGTCTCGCAGATCCAAGACTCGCCTCAAGTCATCCTCCCCTATGTTGATATCCTCTCCAAAGATAGATCTACGAATAGGAAACGACTCAACAGATCGGTCTGCAACAGCATTCTCCCAGAATGCTTGCTGTAGTGAGCGGTAAGGCGTGCAAGGAGTAGATATGGCACGGTGTATCCTTGATCGGCGTAGAAACTCTATGATCCCCACAAAATCTGAAGCATTTCTAGATGTGGTGTTGAGATAAGCACAGAGATTGTGCTTAGTGCTCATCGTCCATCTATCAGCCATTTTACTGCGATACATGCAACAAACATGTTAGATCCGTTCACAAGAAAGAATATTTGAGCTTGAACAGATCACATCAGACTGGTTCAATCATACGATTGAACCATAGGACTGAACTCAGTCGTACGATTGAGCCTCCGACTGAGCTTAACGTGTGCCTTGACATGCGGTTGAGTCAGTCGTGCCACTGTGTCACCGATTAATTCAATCGTGCGATTAAAACATGCGTCTGGCTAAATCATACGACTGAAGTTCATCAGTATGTCCTGTCGCATACGCACTGTGCGAGTCCAAGATTTTGAATCTTTGTCAAAACAGTCATTTTCATATCAAAATTTGTTTCATTAGGCTCGCATAGACTCGTTGTTACATTCATTATTTGTTAAGTTCCCATTTTAAGTCTATTTAGAGGTCCAATTTTGGGTTATATGAATCGGTTTACTTCTTAATTCATTCGGACACTTTGGATTGATTTTACGTTAGCATGCATCATGATTTCGTTCACACAGTACCTGTAGATGAATGTAAATTGGTCAGTAAGGACAAATCGATGGTAATCACATGAAAAAATTTGAAGAGAGTGTCCTTGGGTATTCTGGAGTTAGGGAGAATTTGAAATCAAGTGTAGGACTACGACCGACTGAGCCACATTTTTATACTGATTTGAGTTTTAGTCGTGTGACTGGACCCATTCGGACGGTTCATACATACGATTGAGGTTCAATCGTACGACTGACTCATACTCCCTTTTCCAATCGTGCGATTGGTTCATTCTAATGCTTCCAATAGTACGACCCGGCCATCCTCATGGTTCAGTCGTGTGATTGAGCCATACTTGTGGTCCAATCGTATGACTGGGCCATACTTATGGTCCATTCGTGCGATTGACTCATACTTATGATCCAATCATGCGACTGGGTCAGTCTGGTGAATTTGACTTAGTTTGTTCCATTAATTCACATACTTATCATTGATATATGACATTATGACCATGGATCATCTCAGACATGATCCTTTTAAATGAAAACCGTTTGATAACTTCAGACGTGATCCTTTTAAATGAAAACTATTTGATCACCTCAGACGTGATTCTTTTACATGAAAACCTTGTGATCACCTCAGATGTGATCTTTTTAACGTTTCAGAAACAAGCTTTTATCAGATAATGTTCGGTTCAATTTGTGACATTCATAGATTTCATCTTGTTACATAGTCCGACATCGACTCAATACAAACATAACTAAAAATAGAAAAACTTTAAACAAACTGAACTAAGACAAATTTTTGTATTTTTCATTCGAGGTGGGTTGAAAACAGTTTAACATTACTTAAACGATTTCTCCCCCTGAGCAGAACATCTTCAAACATTTTCATCATATCTAGAAAGATTCATATGAAATCATACATGCATATACATAATCATTTAGGACCTTTTATATTTATTTAGATAACAGAGAACATTATATTTACCCATCACAGAATCTTATTTATCTAAGGGTCAAAAGCACTCACAAGAAATCATGCTAGAGCTGTTAAGTTGCACACATTGATTTTGACCATCGGGGAATGCAGCCACGATGATTGTCAGTATATTTGTCCACCTAAATCCATACACAGATTTATGACACACATTGGTGATTATTTAGGTTTATTATTTCAACAAGCATTTGTGGTTCCCGTACTTATATGGTAATCAACTTTCCTCAGGAGATTTTTGAGTAGTCTACGGGTTTTTGACAAGAAGAAACTATTCTAAGAGCTTTTAAAGAGATGCCAAGCCTCATGTCAGTGCCATCGCACTACAGAGAGGCGCAAACAGCAATGAATTCTAGAATATTTAGGTTATGCTTATCCTCAGTTCAGTGTCATCGCAGAGCAGAGAGGCACACAACCTGTCTTCTTGTTAGAGAACTTTTATTTTACATATAACGCACCAACAATGTTAGTCATTAGCTTGATTGCGTTTCACATTTTTCATGCGCTTTGCTCATTTTTATGGTCGTCCGCATACATTTGTGGCATTCATTTTGCTCCTCACCCCGTATTGGAAATACGTTGATTGTGTTAACCAGGGATGAGATTGAAACCCACAGCCTGTTGAATGATTTAATTTTAATTTATTCACTAATGAAGTTTACTAGTCTATTGTGTTGAATCTACCGACACATCATATAATGGACTCGCAACCCCTAGGTCTACTTTCTCTATGTAACCGCAGTAACAGACTAGCTTACTATCATTTTTCCTTTATTTGGCTTAGACTTCTCAGACTTATAATTTTTCTATAATTTTTAATATAACATTGTAAAACATTTAAATCCTTTTGATGTCCCAAACAATTCGATTCCTGTGTACTATCATTTTCCATAATCTTGAAGCAATTTCACAGGTTTGATGTCTTTGCTTTTCAACTTATCTGCCCACCCCTGTTTTTTTTGTTTTTTTAGTTACTTAAATACTAACTACTGAAACTAAAACTATTCTCCCCCTAAAATTTTAAAACCGAATTTTTTTTGCGTTTTTGAAATTTTAAAGACAGAAAGAATAAAATAAAGAAAAATAAAATAAAATAAATAATAAAACATAGAGACGGACTATGAACTTGATTCGTCTGGAATCACATTATCTTTCTTTTTAACGCCATTAACCACTAATAGATAATTAAATCGAGGTTTATCAAAAGCTTTTGTGTAGAGGTTGGCGCGTTGGAAATCCGTGTTAATTTAACAACATCGATTAATTGTTTTTCAAAACAGTCACGTATAATGTGATATTTAATTCTGATATGTTTAGTTTTGGGGTGTTGGACCGGATTTTTAGTGACAGCAATTGAAATAGAATTATCAACAAATATAGGGGTGTTAGAAAAGTTCAAACCATAGTCTCGCATTTGCTGCTGAATCCAGATGATTTGTGAACAGCTGCTTGCAGCAGCAACGTATTCAGCTTCACATGTTGATAGAGCAACAGACGTCTGCTTCTTACACTGCCAGGTGACTAATCGTCTTCTAAAGAACTGACATCCCGCAGATGTGGACTTGTAATTCATCTTGCAACCACCATAATCTGAGTCACTATACGCTGTTAGCTCAAAGTCATCATCATGAGGATACCACAACCCAAGTGTTGGAGTACCCTTTAGATAATGAAAGATCCTTTTCAACCTAATCACATGATTTACTTTTGGTTTTGCCTGATATCTGAAACAGAGACACGTGGCATACATAATATCAGGACGAGACGCTGTGAGGTACATTAGAGATCCGATCATTCCTCGATACATAGTGGCATCTACCAGATCACCATTTGCATCGGGTGCCACATCATGGTTCGTGGCAAGTGGAGTACCAGCAACCATTGAATTCTCCATGTCGAACCGACTAAGGATATCTGCAACATATTTGGTCTGATGCAGGAAGATTCCATTTGGTGTCTGATCTACTTGTAAACCAAGAAAGAACTTCATCTCTCCCATGGCACTCATTTCAAAATCATATTTTATCACTGATTTGAATTCTTTACATAATGCTTCATTTTTGGAATCGAATATTATGTCATCAACGTATATCTGCACCATTAGTAAATCACCATCTTTTTCCTTTATGAACAACGTGTAGTCAATTATACCTCTGCGAAAGCCATGTTTCAGTAGATGAGTAGAGAGTTTCTCATACCAGGCTTGAGGGGCTTGATGGAGCCCATCCAAAGCCTTGTCTAGTTTATAAACTCTATCCCGATGATAAGGATCCTCGAACCCTTCGGGTTGACTGACGTAAACTGTTTCACAGATTTCACCATGAAGAAATGCACTTTTCACATCCAATTGATATACTTTGATCTTCATAAAGGATGCATAGGCTAGGAAGATTCAAATTGCTTCCATCCTGGACACTGGTGCAAACACTTCATTGTAGTCAACTCCTTCGACTTGCCTAAACCCTTGAACAACTAGCCTAGCCTTGTTTCTGATTATGACCCCTTGGTCATCCTTCTTACTCCGAAGAACCCACTTAGTGCCAATCACCTTTGCACCTTTTGGTCTGTCCACAAGTGTCCAGACGCCTAACTTCTTAAACTGTAGGAGTTCTTCTTGCATGGCACTTACCCATGTCTCATCCTTTAAGGCATCACTTACATACTTGGGCTCAACTTGAGACATAAAACATCGATATGCCCCATCATGTATGTACCCCTTTTCCATGACCGCAGCATAGTCAGCTGAGTATAGCTGATTTCTTGTCTGAACTCCTGAGAGAAGATACCCAATTATGTTATCCAAGGGATGATTCACATTAATCCTAGTTCCGGGAGTTGTGGGAACTGCTACTCCATCATCCAGGTTTTGAATCACATGATCAGTTTATGTGACTATTGAATGACTAGGTTCAGAAGTTCCAGTCACTTCATGATCAGCTGCAGGTGAACTCTCAAAAGTGGTGACCTATTCCTCATGGTTCACATTCTCATTTTCAACTTCTTCATCATCAGAGGAGGGATCACTTATCTCTAGAACTTCCCCTGAAGGGCTAGAAGTACCTTCTAATGGAGCCGAGGATGTCGAGTCTCGAGTAGGAGTATTCAGAACATCGTACATCATTTGAGCGGCCACCTCGTCATCAGAATGGGAAGAAGGTAGATTAAAGGATTTAAAAAATACATCATAGTCAAAGAAGAAGGAAGATCCTTTTCCAGCAGGGGGTGGGGTATCTTTGGATGTCAACATTGCACCACACTTCTACCTGACCAGTTGAGTTATTACAAAACCCTTTTTGTCTGGTATACTGTAACAAATAAAGATACCTTCTTCTGCCTTCTCACAGAACTTCCCAGTCTGATGTTTCTCTCACAGCATGCAGGGGGCTCCAAATGGTTCTAGATACTCCAAATTGGGTTTACGCTGTTGGAGCAACTCATAACAAGTTTAACCATGATGTTTAACCACTAAGACCCGATTGAGTGTTTAGCATGCATTAACCACTGCTTCGTTCCATAATTGAATCGGCAGCTTCGAATCTACCAACATTGTCCTCACAGTTTCAATCAAGCTTCGATTCTTGCGTTCAGCAACTCTATTCATCTGTGGAGTGTAAGCAGAAGAAAATTGATGAACAATCCCTTTCTCTCGACAGAATGCCTCCATCCACTGATTCTTGAATTCTCTCCCGTTGTCTGATTGTATTTTCCTCACTTTCAGCTTGTAGAGTGACTCCAATGTGGTAACTAGATTTTTGAATGATTCAAATGTCTCTGACTTTGCTGTCAGAAACATCAGCCAAGAAAATCTTAAGTAATCATCCGTCACCACAAAGCAGTACCAAATCTCCAGCAATGCTCTTTGTGCTGACGGGGCGAAACGGATCCATATGGAGAAGCTCAAGAGGAATTTTGATAAAATGAACTTTCTTTTATTTGTGAGACTTCTTTGTCTGTTTCCCTTTCTTGCATGCTATGTGGAAATCTGGGAGCTGGAAGTTCTTGACAGTCACTCCGTACACTAGATCATTCTGAACTAGATGATTCATCTTTCTGGGATTGATGTGTCCTATTCTCCTATGCCAGGAAATTGAATCCCTCTCAGTTGCTTTTGACAAGAAACACTGAGCAGTAGACTCAGTTATGGAGGCTTTTGAAAGGTCCAAGACATACAGGTCGTTATATCTTGAGGCCGACATTAAAACTTGCTCCTCCTAGATAACATACTCCTTCTTAAGTATGTAACACTTATTATTGTCAAACAAGACCTTAAATCCCTTATCACAAATTTGGGAAACAGAAAGCAAGTTGTTTTGTAATTGTTGAACGTAGTTTACCTTGTCAAACTTTACCTTCTCGTTTCCCACTTCACCTTGAGCGGTGATATATCCTCCTTTATTTCCTGCGAATGATACGTGTCCCCCTTTAATTTGCTTGATGTAGAAAAGGAGGGACGAATTCCTGGTCATATGCCTGGAAGCCCCACTATCAATAATCCAGGTATTAGTGATAGCGCTGCAGCGGACAACCTGTATAAAGAATGGAAATGATTAGTTTAGGTTTAGGACCCAAGCCATTACTGGCTTGGGTTTCCCAGAGATATCACATATCATGAACTCAACCCACTGACCTTCAGAGGATGAGGACACATCTTTCTTCTTCTTGTCCTCACTATCAGACACATTACTTGATTTTTCTTTTCACAAACCAGTTTTGTGCAAGGCCTGTTTGTGGTAACCAGATGACTGGCTTATGGTTTGAACTTTTGGTTCACTAATATTCCTAGGTTTAACCATAGGTAACACAGCTTCGCTTTGAGCTTGTCCGTGTTGCCTTTAGTATCTCGGAGGAGTATTAGATCTATTTTTAAACAACCTTTGTTTTTCATGAAGAAGTTCAATTTTTCTTTTAGGTGTCTAATAATGAGGACAATTTAGAGAAATATGTCATCGTTTTCCACAACTGTAGCAGGATCTCCCTTTGACAGGTTGGGCAGAACTTTTGTGAGGGGTTGAGTATGATCGGGGGCTGGTATGTTTTTCTTCCTTCTTAGATGCTTCACCTTCTTTAACAAACAAAATTGTTTTGACATTTTGAACTCCTTTTTCTTTCATTTTATTAGGATTTTGATGATTAACATGTTTTGGGTTTGTTGGTTTAGATTTTTTAGGTTCTGAAGTAGACGTTTGTGAACCTGACCCAACATTATCCTTTTCAACTTTATCGCACAAATACTCTATAAGAACCTTATCTTTTAATCCCGAAGTAGTAGCCTTCTGTTCAGTGACAGACTGCACATGTTTATCTATGGACTCTGGATCACTGACCAGATGAGTAGTCACCACATGATCCCTAACTGGGTTATTATTTATTAGTCTACATTTAGTATTTAAAAGGATCGTATGTGGAGACGGCACTACTTTATATTCCATACCTTCCCCACCGTTACGTTCTTTCACTAAGTTCTGAACTATGTGATAGGAACTATCTAAACTATGCAGTTCAATTTAAAGACTCAACCTCGACTTGCAAAACTGCTTTTTCCTTTTTATTTTCGTCTATAGTAGTTAAATAGAACTTAATGTCATTTGATTGATTTAGGGCAACAACCTCCGTTTCCCTTAGTTGTTTCCCCAGCAGTTCAATCTTTTCTTTAAAACTGCATTCATTTTGTTTTAAAACACGGTTTGCTTCAGTACAGAGTTTTAAATTAACCAGATTATCATTGTGTTCTAATAACCTAGCAAATTTTAAATCAATGATTTCTCTAAATTTATTACATTCATTACAAGCATGTTTATCAAACAATTCTTCTTTAGAGTATACTTGTGCGGAACTAGACGAATCAGCCATAAATGTAGATTCAGACTCTTCGATAACTGGAGATTCTAAGTTTGCAGAACTCAATTCTTCTTCAACAAGATGATCTACAACATCCATAGCTTCTTCAATCTCTGAACATGCATGTTCAGCTATGATGTCTCCCTCACTCCCAGATCCATCATCCAAATCATTAACTAATGCAACATTCACTTCTCATTTAGATACAAATCGAAAGGACCAGTCTTATCCTTCATCTCCGTGAGCAACCATAGTTTTTGACTCTTTACTCAATGATGCCCTAATCTTCTCTTTATCTTGACGGTTGATCGAAGAAAAAGGGTTGCCATTACCAGTCTTTGGCTTTACGCATTCACGTTTGAAATGCCCCTGTTCTGCACAGTTGAAGCATGTGACCTTGGTTTTATCAAACCCAAATGTAGTGTCTTTAGTAGCAACCAAGTTCTGCCCCGTCTTCTTAACAAACTTTTTAGCTCTCCTGACTACACTGTCCAAGGCCCACATTATATCCATACACTCCAACTCAGTCTCATCCACCTGCTTGTAGTCCTCGTTGGCTAGATGACAATTTCCAATCTTCCCAGCGACTAACCCATCATAAGAATGAACCACTGCAGCTAGAAGATCCATGTGCTGTTTGGCAACTTCCACAATGACATTTCCGAGATTCTCGGTCTTCAGCTTAGTTGGGTTGGAACCAGGGACAATGTATTGGGTTCCAGATGAACCTGACGCTTCACTTCCTGAGGAACTGCTTTGGGAAGGAGCAGATGAATTTGACCCAAATGCCATTTGTAGTGGTGCGCCTGATGAAGCCGGAGTAAGAACAGAATTGTACAGTGACGGATTCTGAGCGTAGGATGCTTTCTTAGACTTGTATTTCAATCGTAGTTCCTCCTCCCTTAACTTCAAGATGAAATCATTTATGTCTAAAGTTGCAAGAGTGTCATTCTATCTCAGATTAGACACAAATGGATCCCATTTGTCTGGTAGACCATCAGCAAAGCTTGAAACTTTATCTTTCATAGATGTGGTCATACAATGAGTATGCAACTCACTCATCAAATGATAAAATCTATCAATGATGTCATCTAAGCTCTCATTTCCTATTGGAGAGAAATTATAAAATTCCTTTTTGAGAGATTTAACCTTCAGCGCCTTTAAGGTTGCATTACCATCGTATCTCTTTTCTAAAGCCTCCCATAACTTCTTCGACTGCTTGTTCTTCGAGAATTGATGGAATATATCCTTAGGTATCGACTGAGTCAAAAGTGCATACGCTTTCTTCTCAGCGTTATGCAGAACCTTCTGAGCTTTGTTCATACCCCCCACTGTCAACTTCACCTCATTTGCACTGACTGGTATAGTATAACCAGTCTCAATAGATGTCCATAGATTAGGGTCTACACCATTCAAGTATATCTCAAACCGCTGCTTCCACTGTGGATACTCATCCAACGTCAACAACTTCGGCGGTTTGTTGTGATTCCCTATCTCATTTTCCAGAAGAAGAAGATTCTGGATACGCGAGTCTTTTCCGGCAGTGAACACTGCAAACTGGTCTTCCATGGCTTAAAACTTGACAGACTTAAGACAAGACAGATTCAACGTGCGATTGAGCAAGGAGACTGGGTCAATCGTACGATTGAAAGATGCGAATGAATTCAATCGTGCGATTGGATTCAGTCGTGCGAATGAAGAAGACGATTGAGGTTAAATGACTAGAGTAGCTTAATCATGCAAATGAACGATGCGACTGAGTCCAGTCATGTGATTGGAATATGCGAATGAGATTCAGTCGTACGATTAATCCAATCGTGCGACTGAGGCTGCTATGTTTGAAAAATCAAATCTTGAACACTTTGACACAAAATACGAGTTTTTCAGGAACCCTAGTCTACCGTATGATGAAAGATCGAAACTTTAACTTATGCACTCGTCAAAAACACGTTTTGAAGCAAAAAGACGAATCTTTTGATTAAAAACGTTAATTTTAACACCAAAACTAATAGAATCCACGCAAAATCACGAGCCTAGGCTCTGATACCACTTTTTAGGAGCATTTTCGTACGGAGTCTAACTGATTCTACGTGAAACCATATTAAATAGCGTGTAATTCTATTTTATTGGCGATCCAATCAGTGAGAACGACAACCTGATCGATCTAACGATTAAACAAACATTAAGAACAAGTTGGAATCAATCAGGAATGAACTATGAAGTTGGATGGACGAACTGGAATGCTCTGGATGGCTAGGGTATGATATCATTCGAAGTGTCATGTTTTTCCACGAATTATGTGGTATTTATAGGTTTTCAGTATCGAGTCGTACGACTGAGCCATTAGCATGGTTCAGTCGTGCGACTGACTCATGCGTTTGACTCATACGCACGACTGAAGGTTCAGTCATGCGACTGAGTCAATCTTACGTCTCAGTCATACGACTGATCCAATCACATGGTTTAGTCATGCGACTGCTCCATAAGTATGGTCCACTTGTGCGTATGGTCCATAAGTATGGTCCATTAGCATGAATAACCACCCGACTAAGTTGAACACATATCTAAATCATTATTACTCAAATCTATGTACAACAACCTCAAACCTATATATAATGTTCATACATATGAGTAAATACTAAATACAATAAGAATATGATATAATCAAAGACAAATAAACATCAAAACACATATCATATTTCATTAAGCACCTGCATTACATATGTGTAAGAAATGAAAGACTTTTACATTAAAGTACATAAACTAGGAACATAGTCTATCAACAGAAAAGTAATAAGTTTCGCTCGTCACACTGTAATGTCACTCAAATTTGAAAAGTATTAAATGCACTGTAAAAATCTGTTTAAATAGTCCTTTTAATTTCCTTCTCAATTATACAACTGTTAAAAACAAATACGATCGACTACTGTAGCAAATATGGAAGCTTAAAAAGTCAGCATTTGTTTACTGTAGCAAATGCGGACTATAGCAAATGCGGATGTTTAACTTAGTCTTGGCATTAGTACACTGTAGCAAATGCTGAAGAACATGTGTTTAGACACTTGAGCACTGTAGCAAATGCGGATGGTTCAAGTTAGCCTTTGTTTTTGCACTGTAGCAAATGCGGATGTTTAACTTAGTCTTAGAATTTGTAAACTGTTGCAAATGCTGAAGAACATGTGTTGATTCCGTATTTACTTCAACAAATGCGGACGAACAATAAAGTTGTCCGTATTTCTTGAACTTCAAACACTTCTAATTCATGATGATACAAATATACAACAAAGTTTAAGTAATAATCTCAGCCTTATTTGGGAAATGCGGCTGAGGAAAAAACTGCGGATGAACAAAGTTGTCCGTATTAGTTTTCATACTTGAAAACTTTGTGGTGGATATTTGTGGTGAGACTAATGCGGTAGGGTTAACTTATCTACATTACTTTCACTTGTGTTTTTATGACTCAAAACTATTACCCGCATTGGTTATATGCTTGGGTTACCTTCACCCGCATTAACCAATGCTCTTACCTGCATTAAGTTTTGAACTTGTCAAATCTTAATGTTTCTGTTGTGGATAGTTTTGGCTGTTTTTGCTTTGATGCTTGATCTTTATAAAGCTGTGACTTTTGATTTTGACTGTTATGAAGATGAGTGTGTTGATTTGTTGTTTATGAAGTTTGACTATTTCTTGGGTAGTCAATTCTTGCTTGGATTGACTTGTTCATCAGATGTGATACAAGTTTCCCAGTGTTGACTGATCTGGTACTTTTGTTCTTCAAGATGTATGCAAAAACTGAGATACTATGTTATAACTTTTGCACCAACACAGTCAGTTTTCTGATTTTTTTACTTGTTTTTTATTTTTATATTTTTCAAGAAAGGAAACAACTGTATAAAATGATCAAAAATTTTAATTACTCCCCCTAAAGTTTATATCCATTAGAGATAGAAACTTTAAAGATTTGTTAAAATTTTGAAGAGAAAATATTTTTGTGATTTTTGTTTTTCTTATCTGTACATGAAGTTGAGATATACCTTTCTTGGGATCATATCAATCTTACCTTTCACAAGTGCAAGCAACTGTTAGTAAAATAGACATGGTCATGAACATATTGATTGAAGGTATGTTTGTCCTCTTAAACTCATACTTGGTCAATATGTTAATGCTAGTGATCTTATCATGTTTTGAGTTGATTGGGTATTCAACATGTACCTCATACTCAAAAGCATGGTAAGGTCAACCATCTGTATGCAATGTATGGTAGAACTTTAACAACTTACTTGACCAGGTCACTTGAAATATGAAATCTCATTTTACTTGATCCTGATTGTAATTCTTTTGTTTTGATCCTTATTGACAGGATCTCAGCCTCTCGTTTGATCAATCAGATTATGTTTGCAGCGGATTTAGCACATTAATTAGCAATTATAGCAAGAACATAAAAG
>BJCO01793143.1:0-14635 GCA_018326465.1 Flaveria floridana | reverse complement strand
CTAAGCTTGTTATTGGGTATAACCCGACTTGGATCATAACGTACTAACCGCATCAATATTCTACGTGTCTTGGGCATATAGAATCCTTTAGAGGAGGTGGTTGGAACTGATCAAGGATTATGACTGCGAAATTCATTATCATCCAGGCAAGGCCAATGTGGTTGCTGACGCCCTTAGCCGGAAGGGACGACCCGAACTAATTCGGGTGAGGGCTTACCAGATAATCATGTTATAAAACAAGTGAGGGAGTTTAAAGACGAGGCATTGAGAGATGACAGAGTCAACTCTGAAAGAATGAAAAGGCATGTTTCAAATTTAGGAGAAAACACCCTGGGTGTTAGAACCCGATCTGGGCGGATGTGGATCCCTCTCTATGGGGATCTGAGGGGGAAGATCATGGATGAGGCTCACAAAACTCGATATCCCATTCATCCTGGTACCACGAAAATGTATCAAGATCTAAAGAAAGATTACTGGTGGCCGGTGTAAGGCCCCGATCTCGGGCACCTTACGGTTGGTCGTTCATCGCACATAAAACATACATTTGGTATATATATTTACAAACATCTTAAGTAAACATTGCAGCGGAAACATTCAAAAGATACATTTCATTTCATCATAAATGCTTGTACAAAGATTACATCGTTACTGATTACAAAATGGTCATAAACAGTGACCTCTAATATAGAAATATTAAAGTTTTTCATCATAAAGAAGATTCCTTAAGTAATCCCGTTTATCGGAATCCTAAAGGAATCTTGCACTTGCATGCAACATAATGTGTTGCGTGCATTATGGGCCCACAACACATTGCGTTGCAGCATTATCAAAAGGAGAGTGCCATCCCCAAAGAGCTGAGTAGCCGCCTCGTGTCATCCCCAGCAACACTACCTGCCAACTAGAAACACATAAAAGTCAGCGTTGCTGAGTGAATTCTAGTTTTAAAATAAACATACTTTATACTCATCATAAAACCATTCTTTCTTTCACATGATCATACATCATACGTACACGTAGATAATATTCTTTATTATCTTCATCGTTCGTTACTCATCATTATCTTTCAGTTCTCGTATGGATCCTGTCAGGCTTTACCCACTTCATAGTACTCAACTATGATTACTGTGGTCGAATGACAAGGATCCCGTTCATCTTTGCTTGCACATTGAATACGTTTTGAACCAATACCATATGCTATACCCCGACTAGTCTTAGCTACTGGGCTGTGAATCCATAGAGCGTGTGCCACAGTGGGCCGTGAATCAATAGAGCGTATGCCACAGTACTAGTAGGTAAGCGGTAGAGGTACCATGAACAGGGTCAATCACAAAGAAGGACCCATTTACCTTAATCCAATGATTGCAAGACTTAGTTCGTTCATTCATTAATGCATGTATTCATCATCATATTTCCTTTTCATTCATTCATTAATACATGTATTCATCATCATGTTCCTCTTTCATTATCTTTCACTTTACGTTACATAATACTTCGCTCATTCATTCTCATAATTCGTAAAGTTATCGGAAAGATAAGCATACATAATCATAAGGAACATACACATAACATTCATTCATCATCATACAAGGCATCATACATATATGGTATATAGTAGGTATACCCATGCAACATCATCATCATCATCATGCCTATGTTACTCGTCTACCCAAATAAATCAGGTCTTGCTAAACTTATATCCGCATTTCACATTCTGACTCACCCGTATTAGTCTGACCATCTGCATTAGTTTGCCCATCCGCATTAGTCAATGCGGATGAGTAATGCCTTATCCGCATTTCAGGAACTTATCCGCATTGGTCAATGCGGTTAGCAATTGCCTTACCGCATTTCATAACTCGTCCGCATCAGTCAATGCGGCTGAGATGCCTTGGCCATTTCTTTTCATTAGGACAATGCGGATGAGGCAATGCCTGGCCCGCATTTCCATAGCCTTCCACATTGGTTAATGCGGCTGACTGCCTTAGCCGCATTCCCGGACATACTCGCATTGGGTCAATGCGGATGAAGAACATACCTTGACCGCATTTGCTTGGTCATTCGCATTTGTTAATGCGGCTGACCACCTTAATCGCATTTTGTTCAGCAGTCCGCATTGGACAATGCGGTTGGGTGTGGCAACCTGCAACTTAACCTGTGCCATTCTCATACCTCATTTATCATCTTAACACCTCTATAGCACAGAATTATCATATTATCCGTTTAGAACTACCTAAGCATCATGTATACCATTCTAGAACACACATTAACAGTATACCTATGAACATTCATGTGTGTATCATATATATCTGTTCTAGAAAGTTCACATGTAGTGGAACCAACTTCCCGAACAGATCGTATACACATATACATTACATACATGTACGGGTTAAGCACCCGCAACTCAAAAACAGTTTTAAGATGCGTTCCAGCCCCCAAAAATCGTTTGAAAATGCATAAAAGAGGGGTCTTAGAACTCACATTATGTTGCTGGGTATGGCTTCTTCAAAACCCATAGCCGTGAGACCTTGTACCTTGAATCCGCACTCTTCTTCTTCTTGCTCTTCTTCAAATTCCCGTGGTCTGCTCTTTCTCTCTCTAGAATTCTTCGAAGATTTGGGGGTTGTGAGAAAAAGAGTGGGCAGCCATCCCTATGTATATCAGATATTTACTTCTCCTTGTACTTTTTACACAAAACCCCCTTCCACTTTTTCTTTCTTTTCATTTCCTTCCGAAATTCTTTCTTTTCTTTTCTTCTTATTATTTCTTTTTGTCTAATCAAAATTTCGGGTGTTACATCACAATCACTAATTCTTTTGTGAACCGCTTGTTTTATATGGATAGATCTATTTGGGGAATCCCCCACACATAGTGGTTTCTGGTTAGGAAGGGTACCCTACTGAGATCCTGAGGGATCGTTTGTGACATGTGACAGGTTTTTATAAGATACTATGGTGAACCATCCGGCAGGTATGGTACACTGTTTTGAGGCTCAGTTCTCCCTTTGGGGATTAACCTGTACAACATAACTTTAGAAGAGGCTAGACGGGACTGAGTGCAGGGTTGATTATGACCCCACAACAGTTATAGTTGATACTAAAACTTTAACATGTGGACTTTAAGAGTCCCTTATGTTTTCTAAAACTTTAACCGCTTGAACTCACCAACTTTTTAGTTAACACAAAACTTTTTGAGCTTGGTTCAGGTAACCCTTGACGGAGATCTACTTTGTATTGGAAGACGCATGGATGACTTAGCTCCCCGACCTCATGGCATTATAGACTCTACTTTGAACTTTTGAACAACTTGTAATGAACGAAACTTTAAATTATGTACTTTTGTCGTGAAACAATCTGATATAACCGGGCTAAACTTTTAGTCTCGGATTTCTATTTAAGATAATATATTGCCATGTGATTTCTCTACTCGTGTGCTCATATGATGGTTTGTTTCCACTGCCACATTTGTTGCTAGTCTGTGACGTCCCACCCTCCTTGGGCCTGGTGTGTGACAGATTGATATCAGAGCCACAGGTTGTAGAGAAATTGGGAACACCTTAGTAGACCCTAGGCTACAACCTTGATACCTTAGGACTGTCCTTGCTTGGGTAACTGTTGGGGTAAGCGGGTTAGATAAATTAATGATTACACTTGATCAACGTAATCATGAATTTATCGGACGCATGAATTCTAACAAAAAGCCTAAGTGTGACTTTTGGATTAGATGGCTAGAGAAATTCTTTTAACACGATCAAAAACTAAATTTTAATTGAACTTTTATGTCTGTTACTGCTTGATGATACTACCACTCATTGATACTACTGCTTACTGATACCACTACTAATGGGTACTACTGCTATGAGATACTAGTGCCATCACTACTATTACTAGTACTATTATTATTATTATTATTATGAGCTATGAGAAACAAAATTACTCATGACAATTTTTACAGGATAATCAGACTATGGCTGACATAGGTAAAGCACATGCACGTCCTGTTGATGAGACTGCTCCCGTTGGGACCTTTAGGAGGGTGAAGCGACAGACTGAGTACGAGGCATACTTATGAAGGTGTGGACACCCTGGCTGGCTATCCACGACCTCTGACGACACTGAGCCATCTGAAGACTCATCCCCGACATCACCTGCTTGGAGCCGAACGCGCTCCAGCTCACCACATGTCGTAGCTTCTACCCACTCACCTATCCCACCTATTGGGAATAGGGGTGCCCGTGTTGTCACTCGGCCTAGGAAGAGTGCTACACTAGGGCATTATGTTTCTTTTAGGATGCCTCCTCCCCAACCTCCTCATGCAAGGGCCCCAACACCAGCACCTCCTATGCTCACCCCACCTAGACGCCTGCCCTAAGATGAGTACTAGATGCCACCTAGGCATAGTATGTAAGACGGCCCTAGCGTATTCGCTGGAGATTAGTACTCCCAGTCTAGTCGTTGGGCTAGTAACTTCGGTCCGTCAGACCCTACCTTAAGCGAGATCCTGAAGACCATCCAACGCCATAAGTTGACCCTCCAACACGCCATATGAACTTCACAGTCTGCTCAGTTTCAGGCGATGATGGTGTCACATGGAGTGCAACGCTTGGAACAAGAGCAAAAGAAGAAAAACTGAGGTTGGTTCGGATGGTTAAAGAAGAAATGGCAGGGGTGATGTACCAGATACTTGAACGCATGGCAGTAGGCTACGAGACTATCTGAGAAACTACCTATCTATTTATTTAAGAAACTATTTCTATTAATGGGGGTGATGGCACCTTCTAATTTGTGAAACAATGACACTTATTATTATTATGTATGGTTGACTTTATGTTTAATTTATCTATGGAATTATTGATTGATGATGCTAGCTTTTGCAGGGTGAGTTATTTGAAAATGTGCCAATCCTTGTGTTGCGTGGTTGATAGTTACTTATTGGTAGATATCTTTGTATGCTTTGATGAAACGTAAGTGCGTGATTGTAGTGCATAATAGGAATTATGAGATACAATGGGATACTTGAAACAAATGTATGAGATACTAAACAAATTTATCTATGATACTATCAGAATGCCACCAAGACGAGGAACTCGTGCCGGAAGGAGAGGTGCTACCCGAGGTGGGAACCAACCACCTACTCCACCAGAAGACTATGAGATGCCAAAGCTAGCCCGACTATACATTGACAAAATAATGACTTGACATGGAGTGCCACTCTCGATCATCTCAGACCGTGATAGTCGCTTCACATCACGACTCTGGAGATCTCTCCAACAGTCTCTGGGGACCCGTCTCGACATAAGCACCGCGTATCACCCTCAAACCGACGGGCAAAGTGAAAGAACCATTCAGACTTTGGAGGACATGCTGAGAGCTTGTATTGTTGACTTTGGTGGAAGCTGGGATAACCACCTTCCCCTAGTGGAATTCTCCTATAATAATAGTTATCATACAAGCATAAAAGCCGCCCCGTACGAAGCTCTATACGGCAGGAAATGTCGGTCACCTTTTAGTTGGAATAAGATAGGTGATAGCCAAGTGATGGGACCCGACGTCATAATGGAGACCACGGAGAAAATAGCTAAGATTAAGGAATGACTGAGAACAGCCAGAGGCCGTCAAAAGAAGTATGCTGACAGAAGACGAAAACTTCTTGAATTCCAAGTGGGTGAAAAAGTAATGTTGAAGGTCGTGCTGTGGAAAAGAGCGGTGAGATTTGGCAAGAAGGTAAAACTAAGCCCAAGAGATATAGGACCGTTTGAAATACTGGCAAGAATTGGTCCGGTAGCATACCAGCTTAGACTACCTGAGGAGCTGAGCTACATACATAACACCTTCCATGTATTAAATTTGAAGAAGCGTCTGGTGGACAAAGCCTTAGAATTGCCATTGAAAGAAGCAAGAATAAATGACAAGTTGAACTTTTTTGAGGAACCCATAGAGATTACTGATCGATTGGTCTAAAAACTTAGGCGAAGTCGCATACCCTAGGTGAAAGTAAGATGGAACTCTAAACGAGAACCTGAGTTTACATGGGAGCGGGAAGATGAGATGAGAAGGGAATACCCATACCTCTTCAAACCTAACCGTTCAGATTCTTAACAAAAACCAAAAATTTCAGGATGAAATTTTCTAGACAGTGGGAGAATATAACAACCCCTCCTCAACCCTAAGATAAGTCAAGGACTTGCATAACATATTTAAGTGGAAATTTTTCTAAGTCGTACGCCTGAACAGTGCCCATGCGGCTGGACAAAGCCCGTACGTCTGAATAGTGCCCATGCGGCTAGACAGCACCCAAGCGGCTAAGTCCTGGGCTATTTAGCAGTGCTCATTCGTCTGAGTTCCAGCCGTCTAAACAGTTGTCATGCGTCTGAACAGCTGTCAAACGTCTGAACAGTGGCAATGCGTCTAGAATTTATCTTGTCTATTTTCACATATATTTAACTTTTGATTGTTTTTCAATAGTTGTATTAAATCTATTATTGGTAGTTAACCATGTAGAGACTAATTTTTGTATAGAAACTGTCTTTTAAGTGATTGTTTGAGACCAATATGGTGTTCTCCACACTTAGACAAAATTCAGATGGGGTTATACGCCCATGTACCTGTGGATTAACAACATAATAATACTAACAATATACAACATAATAAAACAAACAAATATAATATTCTGCATGGCCGCCCATAACCCACCAACCAAATACCACCTGCGAAATCCCAAAAACCACCCCAACACTCCACCCTTCTCGTTTTCTTTTCATATATGCAAATCCTTTCACACTTTCGTATCTCTCTTTTTCTCTCGGATCTTCTCCCAACCGAGCACACACCCATATCTTCATTCATCTATTTTTTTTAACAAACTTGAACAACAAGAAGCTCCAGCTCCATTTCAAGAGCATTTGCTCATCTCTAATCTTCTAGCTGGTTATTTGGTAAGCATCAAGGAACTCCCATTTACTAAATATTAATGTTTCCACCTCTATCTTACTACAAACACCATTCTCACTGTTCTAACAGAAGACTTCTCGGCCCTAACCTCATCTTCGTGGGACTCAAACTTCATACGAGGTACTACTCTTGTAAACTCGTGAACTAAAGGGTCGATATATAAGGATTCTACCTTGTAAATCCTCATCTTATGCATTCTAGCAATGTTTAACTCAGATGTTCCTATAACCAAAGCTAGTAATCTGTTTAAAAACAGTGAAATAAACATATTTATAATTTGGATTAATAGTTACACTAATGCAAATGGTGTAAAACGCCCGTTTATGGCCATATTCATCTTATGTAGGTTCCACCGAGAACTAGAAAAGAATTTCAGTAAGTTTTAGGCTGAAAAGTTGGGTATAGATGGCTGGAAACTTAACAAGGACCGATTGTGATAATTATGAACCATTTCGGGGACCCGAATAGGAGTAAAACCCATGAAATAGGAGAATTTAGAGACTTAAAATGTTTTAAAAAGAATTGAAGGCTCAACATAAATATTTTGAAAGTAAGGGTCTGATTTGGTGTCACACTCCGGGCCCAAGGAGGGTGGGACGTCGCAGACTAGCAGCAGATGTGGCAGCGGAAACAAACCATCATAAGAGCACACAACTAGAGAGATCACATGGCATTACATTAACTTAAATGAAATCCGGGACTAAACAACTTAGCCCGGTTACATCCCATTGTTTCAATCAAAAGTACATAATTTAGAATATCATTCATTACAAATTGTTAGAAAGTTTAAAGTAGAGTCTATAATGCCATGAGGTCGGGGTGCTAAGTCATCCATGCATCTTCCACGACATACTAGACTTCCATCAAAGATTACCTGAAACATGCTCAAAAAGATTTATGTCAACTAAAAAGTTGGTGAGTTCAAGCGGTTAAAGTTTCAGAAAACAAAAGGGACTCTTAAAGTCCACATGTTAAAGTTTTTGTATCAATTATAACTGTTGTGGGGTCACAATCAACCCTACACTCAGTCCCGGCTAGCCTCTTCTAAAGTTATGTTTACCGGTTAACCCTAAAGGGAGAACTGAGCCTCATAAACAGCGAACCATACCTGCCAGGATGGTTCACCTTAGTATCTTATAAAAACCTGTCACATGCCACAAACGATCCCTCAGGATCTTAGTGGGGGTACCTCCCTGTAGCTGGAGCCACTGTGTGTGGGGGATTCCCCAGATAGATCTATCCATATAAAACAAGCGGTTCACAAAAGAATTAATGATTGTGATTCAAATATCAGCAGGTAACATCAAAATCCACAACATAAGCATCACATAGTATCACAAATAAAAGTTTCAGTTTAAAAGAGCATGCTTCATCCCCAAAACCAGGGTAAAAAGGGGAACACGAGAACTCACCTTACTATCAGTCAGGTTCCAAAAATCACAGACAGTTTCAAGTCCTAGCACCCTATAATCATGATTCAAGTAATAAGCTATAGATTCTTAGATCGTTGCAAGTGTAGTTGGGTTTCGTTTGATAGTTAAAGACACTCGTGGCTTTGTTTCTTAGAAGTTTACATTAAAAGTTTCCTTTTTAGGAAAGTTAAGGTTCTAGCGTATGTACATCAAGTTTTTGGGTCCTTATTAGTTTATTAACACATGAATAAGCCCAAAATTAGTTTCTGGTCATGAGGTTGCTGAAATTTTATTAAAATGCAGAATTTACATTTTTAGCCCCTCAAGTTTCCAAAATTTACATTTTCTACCCAAAAGTTTGTCTCTTTACAATTTTTGACCCCTAATAGTTTCTCAAGATTTTTACAACTTATTTGAGTCTATTAGAATCCAAAAATCTCAGATCCTACTTATGAGATTTAAGGCATGAGTTTCTAGTTACCGTATATGGTTACTTTTGATAACTAAATTCGTAGAAATTATCTATTAATACACCAAATTCGATTTTTATTACTAAAGTAATTACTCTAAGGCCTGAAAATCCTTAGATTCTAATTTGTTCATGTTATGGCTCGTTTCTTGGTTATTTCCATATTTCGGGTTACCGAACTAATGTATCATAGCCATCTCATTTTCCTACTAAGTTTTCCAGCCAACAAAATCATATTTTTCAGGCATTCTATGTGACACCCCGTAATTACAGATTAACGTTTTTTTCAAAATTGTTGTCGTTAATATATACCTGTACTCGCAAATACTCGAAACGTATACAAACACTGCCATATTTTCACCCTTATCACCATTATATCATTTGTAACTTCAAACCTAACATATTTGTATGTTAGTTTCGTTGTTTTAGGTAGATTTAATGCATTAGTTATAAAAACATATGGTTAAAATGTTGCAAGATCACACAAAATAACGATTTACAAGGCAGAATCCTTGTATATCGACTCCTTTGGCTTGCGGGTTACAAGAGTAGTACCTCGTATGAAGTTTGAGTCCCACTAAGATGAGGTTATGGCTGAGATTCTTCTGTTAAAACAGTGCGAGTGGCGTTTACATTAAGATGTGTAATAGTTTATTAGTTTAATCAATAAAAGTTCATATTACTTGCGTATGAGAGGGTTTAGAAGGTTGAAGATGAGCACAAGGTCTTCGAACTCAGCTGGAATCTTGTAGTTCTTCGGATTGTTTGAGATGAACAAGAATATTTGTGTGTGTGTGCTCTCGGTTGGGAGAAAATACAAGAGAGTGTGTAGAGAGAATCCGAGAAATAGAGAAAGAGGTATAGAGAAATAAAAAAAATCAACGGTTTGCATGTATAGGAAAAAGAGAAAAAGGTTGAGTGTGAAGGTGGGTTATGGGGTTTTGCAGAACCCATTTGGTTGGTGGTTCAGTGGGCGGCCATGCAGAATATTATTTTTTTTATTTGTTTCATTTGTATTTTATTATTATTATTTTGTTATCGAGTTTGTTTTATACGGATGTGGATAGGTATATTTATCCGAATTTTATTTAAGTGTTGGAACACTTTATTTGTTTCTAATAATTCATTCAAATGATAGTTTCTTATACAAATACGAGTCCGTACATGGTTAAATACCAATGTCGGATGTATTACAATCATGGAAAACTGGTCAAAAGTTAAATATGTGCGAAAATATACAAGGAAAAATCTAGGCGCATTACCACTGTTTGTGCGCATGACAACTGTGCGGGCGCAAGACAACTGTGCGGGCGCAAGACAACTATTTGAACGCCCAAGACTTAGCCGCATAAGCACTGTTCAGGCACATGAGTACTACTCAGGCGCATGAGAACTGTTCAGGCGCATGACTAAGAAAATCCACTTAGATATTTTGAATTAGTCCTTGACTCATCTTGAGGTCGAGAAGGGGTTGTTACATTCTCCCACCGTTTACAAAATTTCGTCCTGAAATTTTGTTTTTTGTTAAGTCACCGAACGGTTGGGTTTGAAGAGGTATGGATATTCCCTTCTCATCTCATCTTCCCGCTCCCAGGTAAATTCAGGTCCTTGTTTAGAGTTCCACCTTACTTTCACCTTGGGTATGCGACTTCGCCTAAGTTTTTGGACCAGTCGATCGGTATTCTCTATGGGTTCCTCTACAAAGTTCAGTTTGTCATTTATTCTTGCTTCTTTCAATGGCAATTCTAAGGCTTTGTCTACCAGACACTTCTTCAAATTTGATACATGAAAAGTGTTATGTATGTAGCTCAGCTTCTCGGGTAGTCTGAGCTGGTATGCTACTGGACCAATTCTTGCCAGTATTTTAAATGGTCCAATATATCTCGGGCTTAGCTTGCCCTTCTTGCCAAATCTCATGGATCCTTTCCATGGCACGACCTTCAACATTACTTTATCACCCACTTGAAATTCAAGGGGTTTTTGTCTGCTGTCAGCATACTTCTTTTGACGGTCTCTGGCTGTTCCCAGTCGTTCCTTAATCTTTGCTATCTTCTCAGTGGTCTCCATTATGATGTCGGGTCCCATCACTTGGCTATCACCTATCTCATTCCAACTCAACGGTGACCGACATTTCCTGCCGTATAAGGCTTCATACGGGGCAGCTTTTATGCTTGAGTGGTAACTATTATTATAGGAAAATTCCACTAGGGGAAGGTGGTGACCCCAGCTTCCACCAAAGTCAATCGCGCAAGCTCTCAACATGTCTTCTAGGGTCTTAATAGTTCTTTCACTTTGCCCGTCGGTTTGGGGATGGTATGCCGTGCTCAAGTCAAGTCGGGTTCCCAAAGCTTGTTGGAGAGATTTCCAAAATCGTGATGTAGAACGGCTATCACGGTCGGAGATAATCGATAGTGGCACTCCATGCCGGGTTACTATTTCATCTATGTATAGTCAAGCCAATCTCGTCATGTCATAATATTCTCGGATCGGTAAGAAGTAGGCTGACTTGGTAAGTCTATCCACAATTACCCAAATTGCATCGTGTCCACAGGTGGTTCTTGGTAACTTCATGACAAAATCCATTGTGATGTTATCCCACTTCCATTCAGGGATTTCGGGTTGCTGTAAGCTTCCCGATGGTTTTTGGTTTTCAGCATTTACCATTGCACATGTCAAACATTTGCTCACATAGGCGGCGATAGATTTTTTTAGTCCGGGCCACCAGAAAAGTGCTTTCAAGTCCTGGTACATCTTATCACTTCCCGGGTGAATCGGGTATCTAGACTTGTGAGCTTCGTCCAAGACTATAGTCCTAATTCCGCCATGATTCGGTATCCACGTCCTTCCTTCGCATTTGTATAGTCCATCGTTGTCCATTTCCAGACGCTTCTCCATGCCTGTTAACATCTCACCCGTCAGGTTGTTCTTATTGAAAGCTTCCCTTTGTGCTTCCTGCAATTTAGCAACGAGGCTGGTGTACACACTCATCCTTAGAGCACGAACGCGAATAGGTTTTTCTCGTTCTTTTCTACTCAGGGCATCGGCCACTACGTTTGCCTTGCCATGATGGTAACAGATCTCACATTCGTAATCGCTCAGTAACTCTACCAATCTTCTTTGGCGCATATTTAACATTTTCTGATTTAAGATGTGTTGTAGGCTTTTGTGATCAGTGTAGATGACACACTTAGTACCATAAAGGTAGTGTCTCCATATTTTGAGTGCAAACACCATGGCACCCAGTTCAAGATCATGTGTCGTGTAATTCCTCTCATGCTCATTCAGCAATCTGGATGTATATCCGATCACTTTTCCCCGCCGCATTAATACGCAACCAAATCCTTGACGCGAGGCATCGCAGTAGACTACGAAGTCTTCAGTTCCCTCTGGTAGGGTAAGAATAGGCGCGCTGCAGAGTTTTTCCTTTAATAGGTTAAAAGCGTTATCTTGCTCCTTTCCCCATTCGTAGGTTGTATCCTTCTTGGTCAGAGCGGTTAATGGCTGCACAGTTCGGGAGAAATCCTTGATAAATCTCCGGTAGTAACCAGCCAAGACAAGAAATTGTCGGATCACGGTAGGAGTTTCCGGGATCTTCCAGTTCTTAATAGCAGAAATTTTCGATGGATCAACCTGGATTCCATCCTTATTCACTATGTGACCAAGAAATTGAATTTCACGCATCCAAAACTCACATTTGGAAAATTTTCCGTATAATTGATCGTTCTTGAGTGGTTCAAGGATTAATCGGAGATGGTTCTCATGGTCTTCTTTGCTTCGTGAGTAGATCAAGATGTCATCGATAAATACAATCATGAACTTGTCTAAGTACGGACAGCACACACGGTTCATGAGATCCATGAATGCTGCGGGTGCATGTCAACCCAAAAGGCATGACTAGGTATTCATAGTGTCCATATCGGGTTCTAAAAGCTGTTTTAGGAACGTCCTCTTCCCTTATTTTCAGTTGGTGATACCCGGAGCGCAAGTCTATCTTAGAGAAGTAGCTTGCTCCCTGCAATTGATCAAATAGGTCATCAATTCTGGGAAGAGGGTATCGGTTCTTCACAGTAAGCTTGTTCAGTTCCCTATAATCGATACACATTCGTAGCGTTCCATCCTTCTTTTTAACAAGTAGCACCGGAGCACCCCATGGCGAGACACTGGGTCGTATGAACCCCTTGTCAAGCAATTCTTGGATTTGTAGCATCAGCTCTTTCATTTCAGGCGGAGCGAGTCGGTAAGGTGCTTTAGCCACCGGTGCGGTGCCAGGTACTAGATCAATCTGAAATTCCACTTGTCGGGTTGGAGGGAGTCCTGGTAAGTCTTCTGGAAACACTTCCAAGTATTCTGACACCACTAGTATGTCTTCAATCTTCTTTTCTCCTTTGGCCTTTATCATATATAGTATAAACGCTACATGTCCTTTCTTGAGGCTTTTTGTAACCTTCAAGTGGGATATCATAAGACATAGTGGGTGGTTTCTCTCTCCATGGACTACTAACATCTCCCCGCTGGCTATTGGTATCTTAAGCAAATGCTCATCACATACAATTTCAGCCCTATTTTTAGCCAGCCAATCCATTCCTACTACTATATCGAAACCCCCTAATTTAACAGGCATTAAATCTATATCAAAGGAATTACCCTCTAGAATCAACTTGCAATCTTTGATGATTTCATTAGTTTCTATTATATTACCGTCAACTAGTTCTACGGTGAATGTTTCGGTCAAAGTGCAAGCAGTCAAATCAATCAAAGACCTAAAAGTAGTAGAAACAAAACTAGCAGTTGCTCCAGTATCAAATAGCACAGTAGCAGGATGATTATTTACAAGAAACGTACCGTTCACCACATTAGGTTCCTTACGGACACCTTTCGGATCCATCACAAACGCTCTTCCCTTGGGCTTGTTGGGTCGAGTGTCTTTGTCTCTTGCTAGCTTGGGGCATTTGTTCCTCATATGCCCTGGATCTCCACACTCATAGCATTACTTTCCAGGCTCATAGGTACAGTCTTTAATCAGGTGACCATGTCTCTTGCACCGAAAACAAGGCATGGGATTGCACTCCCCCTGGTGATGAAGCTTGCATTTATTGCAGAAGGGGTTTGTGCCTTGGTACAACCTCCTAGCCTTTCCACCATGGTCACTTCGTCTTGCTTCTTCTCCAGGTCTCTTGCTTGAACCGCTACTGCTACCGACCACCTTCCTGGTATCAAACCATTTCTTCTTCTCTTCCACAGCCTTCTTCTTATCCTCGGTTCTCCCATGCTCAGTCCACCCAGCTCTAACTAGATCGTCAGTCAGACTACTTGTAAAGTCGACTGCAGCCTGTAGGGTTGTAGGCCTGGAAGACCGAACCATGCCCCTTACCCTTGGGTGTAACCCCCAGATGAAACGGGCTACGCCCTTGGATTCTGGCATCACCAAGTGGGGTACCAGTCAGGACAATGCAAGGAATCGATTGATGTATTCAGTGTAGTTTGGGCCTTTCATCTCCAGATTTAGAAATTTAGCCTCCAATTTGTCTAGTTGGTTGATCGGGCAGTACTTGTTGGTGATTAGTTCCCTGAACTCAGACCAGTTCATTTTACTAATGGCATCTCGGCCTCGAGGTTGAATGATGGTTTCCCACCATTCAAGTGCTGGTCCCTTGAGAGATTGAGAAGCAAATCTCACCATATGCTCCAGCTTGCATTCGCTGATGTCCAACACAGCTTCGATTTCATCCAGCCACCAATATGTTTCAATTGCACCCTCGGTGCCATAGAAGTCCTTTGGTTTGCAAGCCATGAATGTTTTATAGGAG
>BJCO01793136.1:0-17266 GCA_018326465.1 Flaveria floridana | reverse complement strand
TTATCTCCTCTGCTGTACGATGGTACTAACCTGGAGTGATGATCTCCTCTGCTGTACGGAAGTACTGACCTGGAGCTCTCATCGGCACAACGTGATGATCTCCTCTGCTGTATGATAGTACTGACCTGGACCCGTAACCAAAGCATGGATATATGTTACTTTCAGTCTGTTTATTTCGTTATGTGTGCTTAGGACTTTAATTTTATGTTTTAAATAATTTGGTGATGTTTTAAATTAATCCCGATGTATTCTTTTGAGCTTTTTCAAGGCGGCTGTCGAAAAACGATCGCACGCATTTGACTAATCATTTTAGGGGAGTTTGCGTTTGCCTTTCTCTACTTAATATTTATTGTGAATAACATTGAGGACAATGCGACGTGTAAGTGTGGGGAAGGGTATACATGTTTGATACTTTGCTTTTAAATATGTCCAAGTTATAATTAAATCTTTTGCAAAAAGTCGCTTTAGTTTTAATGTTTGTGGCAACAACACCGGAAACATGAAACAATTTTTAATAAAACAAAATATAAATATACTTGTTCGGGAAATATATAAGTAAATAAAGTAAACTCAAATAACCTTAAAAATGTTTTTATTTTTATGATATTCTGAAAAGCAAAACAAGTTGGTGAAAATATTTAAACATGTAAAGATAAACACTTATACCCAATTCCATCCGATACGTGAGCTTATTTTTGAGCCTTAAACAAGCTTTGCATTTACGCAATTTTGCTTTCATTATGGATATATTGAGGGTGTCTTATGTTGCGTGTGAATTAGAACTTGTTTTGGGTATATATTTCAAAACCTTATAAGTATTTCTTGTATAAAAAGGATTTAGGCAATTAGGAAAACCCAACATTCGAGCCTTTACCATTTTCAAATATCCTTAGCCAAATGTTCCCCTAGTTAGCCCCGTCGGGCTTAAAACTGTTTAGTTTCCATCACCCAAACCAATAAGCCACTAAACCAAAAAAAATTAATTATATAAAAAAACAACTTTAACAAAACCCTTTTTTGTTAAAGACATGTTTTGGCTTATTTCGGAAAAAAGAGAGAGAGAGAAGAAAAAAAAAGAAAAAAAAAGAAGGAAGAAGAAAACTAGTTCCGTCATTTTGTGGTATTACAAAATATGTGATCAAGAAAGGAAAAACATGATATGAAAAATGCCCAACTTGTGGAGAATTGGTTTCACAAAGGAAAATGCAGCAAAAACCAAGCCAAATCCAAATCCGTTGGGTGCTTTTAGGCTCCAAGCCGAACGACCCTTAAAAAAAGGATAATTACGTATATCTTCGAGTTAAGGAGGAGGTGCAGTTTTTGAAAATGCAATACGGTCTTAACAATCAGACCATAAACGAGTCCTCGAGTTTGCATATCCCTTGTAGCTTGAGTATTGTACGGGGACACATTCTTATTACTTTCCTGTTAGTTTATATCAATCAAATAAGCCAAGATGATCATCTTTAGCATTTTACCACTTTTTTCCCAAATAATCCATACCTTAAACCTGAGCCAAGTTACAAACAATCAAAGACCTAATGATTTATGCAAGTAAATACCTAACATAGGTGGTGATTTGATCCCTTACCAAGCATATGATTTCACACGTATTCATACTAGGCAATTAAGCTTATTAGTCATACTTCATCTTATGTATGATTCCATATATATAGCCGAGTATGAGTGCACCTTATGAGAAGTGTGAATTTTTATATGTTAAAAATCTTTACAAACCATTCTATTGCTTGAAAGGATATCATTACACATGTGCATCATTGTTTATATTTGGGTAAACCAAGTTTGTTTGTATAGTTCTCGAAAGACATATTTATATCTTGATTTATTTAGTTTTTGGTGGTGTTGCTATTTTGAGTGATTTTGCTTGAGGACAAGCAAAGTTTAAGTGTGGGATATTTGATGTGCTCCAAATTATATATATAAAACACATCAATTGCACATCAATTATCTCAGAAACTCTTACTGAAAATGATGATTTGATACTTAAATCTTTCATATTGTGTTTCTAAGCTTGGAAAAGACCAAGATGAAGAAAAGGCGCTTAAAAAGGAAGAAATTGAAGAAAATCAAGCTCCGGAATTCAAGCATGGGGCCCTGCCTCATATGGAACACCCCCATGCCCAGCCTGAAATACACCCCCGTGCTAAAATCAACACACCCCCGTGTTTGTCAGTATGACAGGACAAAAACTACGGTTCCGCGACCCGAGGCATGAGGGCCTGCCCCAGGAGGCACGGGGCCGTACCCCATCACAAACACGGGGTCGTGCCCCATTAAACACGGGGCCGTGCCCGACAACATCTGAGCTTATGAGCCGTCCAAACTTTACTTACATTTTACTATCACGGTTCGTGCTTTTTAGGCACGGGGTCGTGCGTAAACATCCCCAAAGCCTATAAATAGGAATTTATTTGCAACTTTGAGTGGAGCTTTTGGGAGGTGAAGTGCTAGTGTTCCCTCTCGGGAACCCAGCCTTTGGAGGTCCTTAAAAGGTTTTGGAGGTCCATTCACCCCTTAGAAGAAGCTCGAGATCGCTTAACATCATCCATAGTGAATCACCGGTTTGATTGTTCTAATTTATCGATTATTTCATTACTATCTTCTATCTTTGTTGTTATGTTCAAGCTCATTATGAGCTAAACTTCATTTGTAATCCTAATTTAGTAAAACTTTATGTAACTTATGATGAACTAATGGTGTGATTTATATTGTGTTAATGTTATGGTGGTCTTGGGAAAACTTTTGATGGGTAGCACCTATATTTGAGTGGGAAGTTATAAACTTATGATTTGTAATTGTGAATGTTATACACGGTTGAAAAATATATGACCAACTTTTATTCACGAAATCGGCCTTCATAATAAATCCATGGCTAATTAACTAGAGATGGTTATTAAAAATCATATCACCTTAACTTTCTGATCATTTACAGGTTCCCTTTTATTAGTATGAGAAATCTACAATAATTGTTATGGTTTTCTAAAATTTATGGCATGTTAGAACGGAACTTGATCAACTCTCTCCTTCTCTTTCTCGTATCCACATAACATCAGCAGACCCTAAATATACCTCTTGATCTTTCATGACGCAGTCGTCACCTGATCTGGCACCAGCCTTGCCATCTCGTTGAATTTCGTCGTATACTGCTGGTGTGTCATGGTTCTTGCCTCCAACTGCAAGAACTCCCTCTCGATCTTATCCAACTCCCTATGAGGACAGAACTCCTCAATCACCAACTTGTTCAGCTCGCTCCACCTCATACTTCTAATCGCTCTGCTACCCTCGGCCTGGACAATGTTGTCCTACCAGCATAAGGCCAAGTCCACAAATGAGTGGGTAGCAAAGTTCACCCTCTGATCTTCTCGGCACTTGTTGATATCAAGTACCGCCTCCATCTCCCTCACCCTTCGGTGAGCAGCAACAGTACTATCATTCCCATCAAACATCAGGGGCCTGCATCTTGGAATGCCCCATAGTTACAGCCCCGTCCAGTTTCCTGCATAGCCTCCTCCTTATCGTCACTGGAGACAATCGTCTCAGCCTCTGGTTGCTACCGTTCTTATCCCTCTTTGCTCCTTCCTTCAGTAGCTTTCTTCTTTTCGTTTTTCTGATTCTTCTCATCCTCTCTCACAGCTTTAATCACCTTGGTCACTACAGACGACGGAATCATCTGCTTGACCTGATGAACCTCCTTAACAACCGCATCTTTCACTGAGGCCCTCAAGTTAGCACTCTTATCACCGCCTTTGTGGTGATAAATCAGGGGCACTTCAAGTGTCATTTTGGTAGGTCTAGCCTTGTTCCTCATGACTCGTGGTCCAGCATCACGTCCACCACTTGCTCCACCTTGTGAGGCCTTTGATGATCTACCACCGGCCATCGCTAATCGCTATAAGATTTAAATAGCAACACAATCATTCAGGGTAATAGCTCAGATTATGTCAAATATAGTAAGTCTCTAATTACAGTGACTAGTTGTGATTAGTCACTTACTTCAATTTTCACCCCCTGATCATTTCCTATCCTGAATACATCAGCGTTCAAATCTACTAAGGGCACATAATTCACGTAACACGCACACATAATTCCTTCTTTTCATTAACATACATAAAGCGTTCTCATCAAACATTTACCTGCAGGCATGTAGCTACTAGGACTAGCATCCCCACCCTTTCTTGTCCCATTCTCAATTTAAGTTTTAGATTTTGAAAATAATTTACCTGATTCTCTTAAACTTTGGCTCTGATACCAACCTGTAAGGCCCCGTTCCCGGGACACTTATATTTGGTCATTCATCACATAAAACATTTGAAAATAACATTTGCAGTAGAATTTAAACTTTTCATTAATAAAAAAAATCATGTCAAATATTCATATTGTTAAGTTCACATCTCCAAATTTGTATTAACACAATAACATTCTAAAAAATGTGGATGTCAATCTTGAATTGTTACCCAGTAGCTTATGCATCCATGCGTGCAAACTATTATGCATACAAAAGTTAACGACACTGAGTGAGTTCTAGTTTTTATATATAAAATACTTTATTTTCATATAAAATTATCCTTTACATTCGTGCGTGATCATACATCATACATACACCTTGATAATAATATTTCTTATCTTTTCATCATCATTCGTTATCATTCAATATCATTCATCATCATTCGTTTTGTACGTTCATTCTTTATCGTCTTTCACTTTCTTACGAATCCTGCCTTATGCTAAACCCCCAACATTGTGCACGAAGCTAGTACTTTATCAAGGCTTGTAAGCAAACCCATAAACTTTATGCACGAAGCACAAACATTCTGCACGAAGCAGTTACATTGTACACGAAGCAAATACATAGGCACGAAGCCAAACATTGTGCATGAAGCAAATACATAGGCACGAAGCCAAGCATTATGCACGACGCAAATACATAGGCATGAAGCCAAAAATTGTGCATGAAGTGAATACATAAGCACGAAGCCAAACATTGAGCATAAAGCAAATACATAGGCACGTAGCCAACCATTGTGCACAAAGCAAATACATAGGCATGAAGCCAAACATTGTGCATGAAGCGGGTTATAGTGTCAGTGTAGCGACAAGGATCCCATCGTTCATTACTTACGTTTCTCATCATCGTTATCTTTTACTTTCGTTACATCATACTTTACTCATTCATTCATTCGTATTAATTAAAGTTAGATCGTAAATTATATAGTTTTGAAAACTATTACATAGTTGAAAGTTAAGTCATCACAAATATCACGGCAGGTCATTCGAAAGCATTACATATATCAATTTCATCTTTTTGCATGAAAACTTGACATTTCACGCGAGAATAATGCATCACTTAAAACCTGCATTTTTAAATAATCGAATCGTGCAAAAACTCAACCTCTCACGCGATAACAATGCATCACTCAAAACCTGCATTTTTAAATGTCATCATCTCGCACGAAAACAACATGTCGCGCGAGAACTTCTTGTCACGCGACAACATCCTCTCGCGTGAAAACTATACTTCTCGCGCGAGAACCTTTCTTTCACGCGAAACCTGCAGATTCAAATCTCCTAACGTACAACTTTAACTACTCATGCATAAACTACGTGTTTCCCGCCCAGTTCACTAACTTCACATCTAAGGCTACCACGTGCCTAACGTCATAAACATCATCATTCTAGGCGTAAACAAGCATTTTCAAACGTTCTAGTATGCATAATAGCCCCAAAAAATGGAAACTTACATAAAAAGGGGACTAGAAACTCATCGCGTAAAGTGTTAGCTCAAACATGACCTTCCCGAACCCTTTTACGTATGAAAACTACAAAACCACGCATTATATACGTTAAAAAAAATTCATTAGTACATAAAACGAGTTACTACACGAGTTACATACCTTAACACTTCATTTCTTCTCTTTCTCTCTCTAAACAACTATTTTCTCTCTCTAGCAGCAGCACTTTTCATATAAGTAAGTGCCAGACATGGGTGTTCGCAGCTATCTATACCCCAACTTGACTTTTTGCAGAACCTCTCACACGAGAAGTACCTTTACCGCGAGAACATTCTTTTCGCGCGAGAACTCTTGTTTCACGTTAAAACTTCTTCTGCCTTTCTTCTTCACGAAATTTCCGGGCGTTACATAGGAACTACATTTGTAGGGTTAGTTAGTATGAGAGCTAAAGTAGTATTCTTCATTGGTCTTCTCAGTTGAAATCTTGGGTCAGGATCACCTGTTGATAAGTTACCTGTAGATCCTGAAACATTCTCACAAGATTGCTGTTAACTAAATCAAGATCAATAACCAATCAGGACCGGAATCTTTCATACTAGGAGTGTGCTCATTGAAACCCACATTGGTTGACTCTTTAACTACTCTAGTTCTAAGATTGTATACTCTATAGCTTTAGCTTGAGAAGAGTATCCAATAAAGTGTCCATCACCTGATTTCTCAGTGAATTTGGCTACTTGATCTTTGGTATTCAAGATGGTGTAAGGAAATCCAAATAATATGAGGAATCCAAAGAAAGGTCTCCTTTTGTGCCACAGCTCACAAGGATTCTTACCATGAGTCTTAACTACTAAAACTTTGTTCTGCACATAGTAGGCATTGCTGACTGCCTCTAACTAGAAGGTGATGGGTAGTTTAGAGTCAGACAACATGGTTCTTACAACTTCAATAAGTGTCCTCTTAGCAACACCATTTTACTGAGGAGTCCTGGGAGCACTATATTGTCTTGTAATACCCTTTTCATCACAAAATGTATCACGGATTTGGTTCTTGAAATCAGTTCCTTGATCACATCTCATGGTCTTGACCTTATGATCACTTTGATTCTTAATTATCAGAATGAAGTTCTTCAAGACCTGAGGAGTCTCATCCTTAGTTCTAAGTAAGAAAACCCAAGTAAATCTTATGAAATCATCAATGATCACTAAACAGTATGAGGTCCTTCCTAGACTCATTACACTGGTGGGGTGAAAGAGATCCATGTGTAATAACTATAGGGGAGTAGTGATGGAGTTCTTATCCTTTGGTTTGTAAGACACCAACTGTTGTTTCCCTTTCAGGCATGCAACACAGTGATCATCACTTGTAAACTCTTTCTTTGGCATTCCAGTTACCAAATATTTGTATTTAATTTATTCATATTCTTAAAGTTTACATGTCTCATTCTTTTATGCCAAAGAAAAGACTCATCAATATTTAATTTAGTTAGAAAGGCAGAAACTTCTCCTGGGGGAGATGTCTCCTGCAAATCCATCTTGTACGTGTTCCCTTTCCCGAGAGCTCTGAGCAGGATATGCTCTTGAGGAATGACCACTGCGGGCTTGATAACAATGCACTGATGCTCAATGAAGAACATGTGTGTCTTTGATCACAAAATTGGGATACACTTAGTAAATTGTACCCCAAACTCCTTAACAAAGTTTAGCTTTTTGAGGCTAAGCTTACCATTTATGACCCTGCCCTTTCTAGTAATGTAACCTCCTACCTCTCTTCCAAAAGCAATTGCTCCTCCATCAGTTTTTTAAATGTTTTAAAGCAAATAGCCATTGATTGTCATGTTCCTGGAACAGGCACTATCAATGATCCATACATTCTGCTTGGTCTTTAGCTGTTCCTACACAACAAGAAGAAAGTTACTTGTATTTAGAAACCCAAGCCTCATTGGTCTTGGGCATTTCAAATGGACTAAAGACAATGCAACAGCAATTGATCCTATATTAAGACTTTGGGAATCATTTGTTGTTGTTAATGATGAACTTCTAGTCACTTGGTCTTCCTTTATATTCCACACCATCTTTGGAAGATTAGACTTAACCTTTAATACTTCGGAAGTTGTGACAACTTTGGAAGTTTAGGAAACTGACCCTTCGGAAGATCTTGCTTTCACTGCAGTAAACATCAATGCTTCGGAAGCATTCCTTTCCTCCGAGACCAAATTATCTTCCGAAGCCAAGTTTTCACTTGTCTTCATTTCCATTTTGGAGCTTCTGAAAGAAAGAGATTTTTATTTTGAAGCTTTCTTCTTCTTTTCTCTCTCAGAAGTCTTCTTCTTGGTTATGTGGATAGTACTTTTGGGATTGTAGATACAACCCTTAACAAGATAGTAAGTACTGCCACACATAATGCAATAAATTGGCTTGCTTCTGAGAGTCTTCCTTTGACTACAAGACTGATTTTGATCACTTTCCGTATCCATCCTTATCTTCACAGATGCTGCTGCAAGCTTTCGCAGGTGAGGCTTGCTCTTGGAGGTTGATGGTTCAGGCTGTGTAGTAGTCATACACAGCTAATCAGCCTTTAGTCCTTCACAAGGATAAGTTGGACATGAACTTGAACTCTTAGTACTAGAGTTAATAGCTGAGTCCTCAGTCATCTCCATTTCAAACCCTGCAGAGATAAAGACTCATTTATGCTTGGAGTTGAAGGTGGCCTTGATCTCTTGAGCTTTCTTTGATCTTCTTTTAGCAGCTCTAATCAAGTTCTTCTTCTTAGACTTTGTCATCCCTGATTTCTTCATCTTCTTAGGAGAATAGTGACCCTTGTTAGGATGATCTTCTTCACTCATCTTAGATCTATCCATCACTATATCCTCTTCATCCTGTTCATCAATGGGGTCTAAAAAAGGAAGATCATCTTGATAATACCCTTTTGCATATAGGGATGAGGATATTATGTTCATGAAGGTCTATTCTTCAAGAACACATTTTTCTACCTTGGCTTTGCTGATCACAAGCTCAGCTTGGCACTCAGTTAAATTAATGATAAAAATCTTTAATTTGGTCTCAGACCCTTCTTTTTAGTGGGATATACTGGTTATGTTTGTTTGTGTTTGTTTATCTTTAATTTGAGTCCTTTAGTTGGTATGCTCATGCTTAAGAGTTGAAATGGTTTTCTTTAAATCTTCTATTGTAAGTTTGTAATCATTTTTAGCTCTTTTGAAATAAGCTTTTAATATGTTTAAGGACTCATGATCGGTTCTCATCTTTAAGTTATAGGACCAATATCTGTTTACTTTGACAATGCATTTTGGCGTACAAATATGTCCCAATACCTTTTCTACTTCATGATCTGCCATCAGTGCTTTGTTTGGAGATATATCTTCAACCTGGAAACTCTAATCAAAGCCTCCTTCTTTAATAACAACTACAGTTTGCTACTTAGGCTTTTGATCTGGTTGTTGAGACTTGATCAAAAATAAATTATTATGTTGGCCTTATCTAACTTTATTGTGTAAGCGTAAGTAAAGTCGTTTTCACAGGGAATATGTGGAAAGTGTTTAATTAACATGACTCGATTGACTAAAAGACACGAACTTTATATTTAAAAATTTGAACTTTGGATGAATTAATGATCACATGCGCATAAAGCGCAAAGTTTATAATGAATTTAATAAAATAATAAAAAACAATCACTTCCGGGTTTCCAATTCTACAAGATCAACAATTAAAACTTTTAAATTAGCGTTTGTAATACTTTAAGATCTTAGCTTTTGATTAAAGTGACAACAAACGAACAAGATTTTAAGATTCATTCGTTCACAATGTTACCAATTTACCTATATCAAATGGTCTACTTTTCTTAATGAGTTCATGATGTAAGGAAACAGAAAACTGATAATCAAGCAAACAACTTTATTTATAAGCAAATCGTTTAAATTAACCAAAACATAATGTTTCATTCAATAGTGTTGATACACTATTCCTAGTTTATGTACTTTAATGTAAATGTCTTTCATTTCTTACACATGTATAATGAAAATGTTAATGATATATGATATGCTTTTGATGTTTAATGGTCCTTTGTTTATATCATATTCTTATTGTAATTGATATTACTTATATTTATGAATATTATATATAGGTTTGAGGTTGTTGTACATAGTTCTGAGTCAATAATGATTCAGAAATCCGTTCAAGTTAGTCGGGTGGTTATTCATGGTAATGGACCATACTTATGGAACATACGCACGAATGAACCATGATTATGGACCAGTCACACGACTAAGCCTGGAGACTGGATCAGTCGTATGACCGAGACATAAGATTGACTCAGTCGCACGACTGAACCTTCAGTCGTGCGTATGAGTCAGACGCATGAGTCAGTCGCACGACTGAACCATGCTAATGGTTCAATCATACGAATGGATACTAAAAACCTATAAATACCATATAATTCGTGGAAAAACATAACACTTTGAATACTATCATACCCTAGCCGTCCAGAGCATCCCAGTTCGTCCATCCAACTTCATAGTTCATTCCTGATCAATTCCAACTCATTCTTAACGTTTGTTTAATCGTTAGATCGATCAGGTTGTTCGTTCTCACTGATTGGATCGCCAATCAAATAGAATTTTGCGCTATTTGATCTGGTCTCACGCAGAATCCGTTAGTACTCCGTATGAAAACGGACCTAACAAGTGGTATCAGAGCTTTGGCTCGTGATTTTGCGTGGATTCGATTAGTTTTGGTGTTAAAGTTAACGTTTTTAATCCAAAGATTCAGTTTGTTGCTTCAAAACATGTTTTTTGACGAGTGCTTGTGTTAAAGTTTTGACTTTTCATCATACGGCAGATTAGGGTTCGTGAAAAATTCGTATTTTGTGTCAAAGTGTTCAAAATTCGACTTTTTCAAACCACAGCAGCCTCAGTCGCACAATTAGCTCAATCGCACGACTGAACCCCATTCGCGTATTCCAATCGCACGATTGGACTCATTCGCATAGCTCATTCGCACGATTAAGTTATTTCAGTCGGTTGACCTCAATCGTCCTCTTCATTCGCACGACTGAATCCAATCGCACGATTGAATTCATTCACATCCTTTAATCGCACGATTGACCCAGTCGCCTTGCTCAATCGCACAAGTGAATCTATCTTGTCTCAAGTTTGTCAAAGTTTAAGCAATGGAAGATCAGTTTGCTGCATTCACTGCCGGAAAAGACTCTCGTATCCAGAATCTTCTCCTTCTGGAAAATGAGATAGGGAATCACAACAAACCGCCGAAGTTGTTGACGTTGGATGAGTACCCACGGTGGAAACAGTGGTTTGAGATCTACTTAAATGGTGTTGACCTAAATCTTTGGACTTCTATAGAGACTGGTTATACTGAACCAGTCAGTGCAAATGGGTTGAAGTTGACTTTGGGGGGTATGAATGAAGCTCAGAAAGTTCTACATAATGCTGAAAAGAAAGCGTATGCACTGTTGACTCAATCGATACCTAAGGATATATTCCATCAATTCTCGGAGAACAAGCAGTCAAAGAAGTTATGGGAGGCTTTAGAAAAGAGATATGATGGCAATGCAACCTTGAAGGCGCTGAAGGCTAAGGCTCTCAAGAAGGAATTTGATAATTTCTCACCAATAGGAAATGAGAGCTTAGATGATATCATTGATTGGTTTTATCATCTGATGAGTGAACTGCATACTCATGGTGTGACTACATCTATGGAAGACAAAGTTTCTAGTTTTGCTGATGGTCTGCCATACAAATGGGATCCATTTGTGACTAATCTGAGAAAAAATGACACTCTTGCTACATTAGACATAAATGACTTCATCTTAAAGTTAAGGGAGGAGGAACTAAGACAGAAATACAAGTCTAAGAAAGGATCCTACGCTCAGAATCCTTCACTGTATAACTCTGTTCCTACTCCACCTTTATCAGGTGCATCACTACAAACGGCGTTTGTGTCTAATTTATCTGCACCTTCCCAAAGCAGTTCCTCAGGAAGCGAAGCATCAGGTTCATCTGGAACCCAATACATTGTTCATGATTTGACCCCAAATAAGATGAAGACCGAGAATCTTGGAAATGTTACAGTGGAAGTTGCCAAAGACCACATGGATCTTCTAGCAGAAGTTATTCAGTCTTATGATGGGTTAGTCGCTACGAAGATTGGAAATTGTCATCTCGCTGACGAGGACTACGAGCAGGTGGATGAGATTGAGTTGGAGCGTATGATATAATGTGGGCCTTGGCTAGTGCAGTTAGGAGAGCCAAAAAGTTTGTTAAGAAGACGGTGCAGAACTTGGTTGCTACTAAAGATACTATATTTGGGTTTGATAAAACCAAGGTCACATGCTTCAACTGTGGTGAAAAGGGGCACTTTAAACGTGAATGCGTAAAGCCAAAGAAGACTGGTAATGCAAACCCTTTTCCTTTGTTCAACCGTTAAGACAAAGAGAAGAATGGGGCATCATCAAGCAAAGAGTCAAAAGCTATGGTCACTCAAGGCGATGAAGGACAAGACTAGTCCTTCAGATTTGTATCTGAAGGAGAATCAAATATAGCACAAGTTGATGATTTGGATGGTGGATCTGCAAGCAAAGGAGAATCATAGCTGAGCATGTACGTTCAGATATTGAAGAAGTTATGGATGTGGTAGATCATCTAGTTGAGGAAGAGTTGAATGCTGCAAACTCAGAATCTCCAGTTACTAAAGAGTCTGGCTCTGTATTTATGGCTGATTCGTCCAGTTCTGCATAGGTATACCCTAAAGATGAACTGTTTGATAAACATGCTTGTAATGAATGTGAAAAATCTAGAGAAAGCATTGACATAAAATTTGCTAGGTTATTAGAACACAATGATAATCTGGTAAATGATTTAAAACTGTGCACTAAAGCAAACCGTGTTTTAAAACAAAATGAGTGCAGTTTTAAAGAAAAGATTGAACTTCTAGGGAAACAACTAAGGGAAATCGAGGTTGTTGCCCTAAATCAATCAAATGACATTAAGTTCTATCTAACTACTTTAGAGGAAACTAAAAAGGAAAAGGCAGTGTTGCAAGTCGAAGTTGAATCTTTAAAACAAAAACTGCATAGTGTAGCAAGTTCCTCTCACATAGTTCAGAACTTAGTGAAAGAACGTAACGGTGGGGAAGGTCTGGGTTATAAAGTAGTACCACCACCACATGCAATCTTTTTAAATACTAAATGTAGACCAATAAACAATAACCCAGTTAAGGATCACGTGGTGACTACTCCTCTGGTCAGTGATCCAGAGTCCACAGGTAAACCTGTGCAGTCTGTCACTGAACAGAAGGATACTACTTCGGGATTGAAAAATAAGGTGCTTAAAGAGGATTTGTGTGATAAAGTCGAAAAGGATAATATTGGGTCGGGTTCACAAACATCTACATCAGAACCTAAAAATTCTAAACCAACAAACCCTAAACGTGTTAATCATCAAAATCCTGATAAAAAGAAAGAAAAATGCGTTCAAAATGTCAAAACAATTAAGTTTGTTAAAGAAGGTGACGCATCTAAGAAGGACGAGAAACAGACCAGCTCCCGACCAGACTCAACCCCTCACAGAAGATCTCCCCCACCTATCGAAGGGAGATCCTGCTATAATTATGGAAAACGAGAACATATTTCTCCAAATTGTCCTCATTATCAGACACCTAAAAGAAAAATTGAACTTTTTGATGAAAAACCAAAATTTTTCAAAAATAGATCTAATACTCCTCCAAGATACCAAAGTCAACACATACAAGCTCAAAGTGAAGCTGTGTTGCCTAAGGTTAAACCTAGGACTATTAGTGAACCAAAAGTTCATACCATAAGCCAATTGTCTATTTACCACAAACAGGCCTTGCACAAAACTGGTTTACGGAAAGAAAAATCAAGTTACGTGTCTGACAGTGAGGACAAGAAGAAGAAAGATGTTTCCTCATCCTCTGAAGGTCAGTGGGTTGAGTTCATGATATGTGATATCTCTGGGAAACCCAAGCCAGTAAAGGCTTGGGTCCCCAACCTGAACTAATCATTTCCATTCTTTGTGCAGGTTGTCCGCTACTGCGCTATCACTAATACCTGGATTATTGATAGTAGGGCTTCCAGGCACATGACCAGGAATTCGTCTCTCCTTTTCAACATCAAGAAAATTAAAGGGGGACATGTATCATTCACAGGAAACAAAGGAGGTTATATCGCCGCTCAAGGTGAATTAGGAAACGAGAAGGTCAAGATCGACAAGGTCAACTACGTTCAGCAATTGAAAAATAACTTGCTTTCTGTCTCCCAAATTTGTGAGAAGGGCTTTAAGGTTGTGTTTGACAATACGAAGTGTTACATATTTAAGAAGGAGTATGTTATCCTAGAGGAGCAAGTTCTAATGTCTGCCTCAAGATATAACGACCTGTCTGTGTTGGACCTTTCTAAAGCCTCCACAGCTGAGTCTACTGCTCATTGTTTCTTCTCAAAAGCAACTGAAAGAGATTCAGTTTCCTGGCACAGCAGAATGGGACACATCAATCCCAGGAAGATGAACCATTTGGTTCAGAATGATCTAGTGGACGGAGTTACTGTCAAGAACTTCCAGCTTCCAGACTTCTGCATAGCATGCAAGAAAGGGAAACAACAAAGAAGTCTCAAAAATCAAAGAAAGTTCATTCTATCGAGATTCCTCTTGAGCTTCTACATATGAATCTGTTTGGCCCTATCAGCACAAAGAGCATTGCTGGTGATTGGTACTGCTTTGTGGTGACAGATGATAACTCAAGATTCTCTTGGGTGATGTTTCTGAAAGCGAAGTCAGAGACATTTGAATCATTCAAACATCTAGTTACCATACTGGAGTCACTCCACAAGCTGAAAGTAAGGAAACTATGTTCAGACAATAGGACTGAATTGAAGAATCAGTGGATGGAGGCATTCTGTCATGAGAAAGGGATTGTTCATCAATTCTCTTCTGCCTACACTCCATAGATGAATGGAGTTGCTGAATGGAAGAATAGGATTTTGATAGAAACAGCAAGGACAATGATAGCTGACTCCAAACTGTCGGTTCAATTCTGGAACGAGGCAGTGGCTAATGCGTGTTATACTCTAAATCGGGTCTTAGTGGTCAAACGTCATGGAAAAACTTGTTATGAGTTGTTCTAGCAACATAAACCCAACTTGGAGTATCTAAAACCTTTTGGTGCACCCTGCATGCTGTTAAAGAAAAATCCGACTGGGAATGAAGATCAAGTATAGATTGGACTCACCTTAGATTAGTATTTGTTTATCTTTCTATGTAATAGGGCTTATGTTAGACTACTTTTGTAAGTTGTTTAGTTTGTTTATTCTATTTTGTAGTCCAGCTAAACTGTGAGCGAAACTGTAGTTTCGCTCACAGTCAGCTGTAAGTTCTCCAGGCAGACTGCAGTCTCGGCCGGGCAAAACTATAGTTTAGCCCGCATAGTTTCGCCTCCAGTGAAACTATCTGCGAAACTACATCTGCTATATATAGATTTCATTTTATTCTTTGTTTGGCATCCTTGCAAAAACCCTAATCGAATATTTCTGTTGCAAGAGGCTATTGTAAGTTGTTTCTTATTGAATATATTGAGTTTATTTCAGTCCATTATGTATTGTTGCTTATTGATAAATATTTGAATACATTTTGGTCTTCTTTTGTTCTTCAAATCTTTGTATGTGTTGTGTGTCTTTGGTATTGAACGATTCAAACCATCTTCTGCATTGAAATTGATCAAATGGACCAACAAAATGGTATCAGAGCCTTAGTGCTCTTGATTGTTTGAGGTTTTTGGTTATTTTTGTTCAAAATCACTATTTCTTCATTTCTATATCAAAATAGAGTATATTTGAAATGGAAGTTGATTGAATTCAGCTTGTTTTTGATTGGGGAAGATTCGTGAATCATCACATCTAAAATACATTGAGATTTGGGTGATTTCAGATTGTTCTTGGGGTTTAAAGGGTTTTCTGGTTCTTCCAGCTAAACTACCTATTCTTGCTGCGAAACTGCTGTTTTTCTTTCCGTGAAATTACAGTTTCTCACCCCTGCTGTTTTCTGCGAAACTATTGGTTTTTGAACGAAAGTTCATTTGTGCTTGTGTGACTCTCTAGTGAAATTGCTGCCGAAAGTACTTTGAATGAAAGTTCAAGCTTGTTTCCTGCGAAACTCATAGCGAAACTAAGCATTTGACTACATCTGGCCAGCGAAATTGCTGCCGAAATTGTCAGCGAAAGTATCTTCGTCCTGTTATTTTCGGCCGGGCGAAACTAGCTTCTGCGAAACTATCACAGCGAAATTATGATTTTTCTGCGAAATTACCTTTTCTTCTGTGAAATTATCATGTCAAAGATGACTTCTCTCACTCTTGCTGATTTAGAGAGTGTTGCTCCCAATAGACCTCCAAGACTCATTAACGGGGATAATTTTAAAGACTGGAAGAGATGTCTTAAGGCCTTCTTCTTTTACACCGATCACAATCAATGGGATTCAATCATCATTGGCCCGCACAAGCCAACAGTTACTATAGGTGGCACGATATCTTCAAACACGGACTCTTCCATATTCACCGAAAAGGATCAAAAGCTGATGATCGAGACCAGAAAGCTTTTGGAGCTTTGACATTATGTCTTGCACCCGATATTTACAATCGATTTGCTAAACACAAAGATGCTAAATCCTTATATGATGCCTTGTGTGAGTTCTATGATAGAAATGAGGATCTCAGGAAAGACAAGAAAGCCCAAGCTCAAAAGGAGTTCAATTAATTTGTAGGACACAAGAATGAAGACCTTACTGATATTACTAATCGATTTTTGTCCGTTTCAAGTACCTTAAAGAAGTATGATGATCAATTGGGAAATCATGAGCAAGTGAATAAGCTCCTTGACTCTCTTCCACCCCAGTGGAGTTTACAAGTGAGAATGCTGAAACAAGAAAGAAACTTTGCTGATTATAAGTTGATGGACGTGATTAACAAGCTGAAGTCCTTTCACTTAGATTTGAAAAGGAGGGAGTTAAATCAATCAATGATTCCTACATCTGGTTATTCTCAGAATGCTGCATTACTATCTTCCGCTGCAAGCTCTCCAATGCAGGCATCTCGTCAAGGAGGAGTGAACTCATGTGATTACTCTGGAGGTTCTGGTAACACGGGGAGAGAGCAAGGGAACTTGAAAGCAACTGTTGAAACTTTTGTTCCAGCTGAGACAATGGCTCTTTTCGGGATGTTTGTTTAGAGTTATGAAGCACTAGTAGCTGGAGATTTGAAAGGTAAAGGAATGATAATGGAGGATATGCATCAGGTGGATCCCGATGATCTCGAAGAGACTGATATTCAATGGCAAATGGCGATGTTGACACTTAGAGCTCAAAGATTTATGGAGCGAACTGGTAGAAAGAATTTTGGAGGTCAAAGTTCTAACTCCAAACTAGGTTTTGATAAGTCCAAGCTGAGATGCTTTAATTGCAAGCAATTGGGACACTTCAAACG